>JAODAL010017710.1:0-76899 GCA_025379985.1 Phyllomedusa bahiana
GATAGATATTAGATGATAGATATAGATAATAATAGATAGATAGTTTTAAAAGATAATAGATAGATATGATAATAATGATATGAGATAAAGTAGATATGAGATAATGATAGGATAGATAGATTAGAAGATGATAGGGATAGATAGATAGATAGAAGATAGATAGAAGATATAAAAAGATAGATAGATTATTTTTTAAAAAATAGATAGATATAGATAGATAGATATGAGATAGATAGATATGGGATAGATAGATATGAGATAGATAAGATGAGAGGTTAGATAGTTTAGATATGAGATAGATAGTATGAGTAATAGATAGATAATAGAGAAGATAGATGATATGAGTAGATAGTTGAGATAGAAAATAGATGAAGATAGATATGAGATAGATGATGTAATATGGATAGATAGATAGATATGAGATAGATAGATAGATATAATAGATAGTAAATAGATAGATATGGGGATGATAGATAGATAATAGATAGATAATAGAAAATTGAGATAGATAATATGGATAGTAGATTGGTAGATAGATTAATAGTAATATGAGTAGAAGATATGAGATAGATAGATATGGGATAGATAGATATAATAGATGATAGAAGATAATAGGAGTAAAAGATAATATGAGATAAAGATAGAAAATGGGAGAAGATAAGAGGGAAGGGTTAGATAGATAGATATGAATAGATAGAAAGATAGATAGAAAGATAGAGATAGTAGATATGAGATAAATAGATATGAGATGGTTGAAGTAGATATGAGTAGATGATAGGGAATAGTTGATAGATAAATAGATAGATAAAATATTCAAGAAAATTCGGGGGTTTGCGGCGCACAAACCAGTGGCACAAAGAAAATTCGAATTTAATTGTCAATTGTTTTTTTATTAAAACAAGCGAGGAAATTTTTATCCACCCGTACAAAAAAATCAAAAAACCTGCTACGCCTTACGTTACGCCCTCATGGCGTTCATCAGGGGCCCATTTGGGGTTAGGGAAAGTCATCGACTTTTAAATTGAAACATTGTTTTAAATTTGGTTTGTCCTTTGTGTCTCAGCCCAAAGACCCGTTTTCAGCTCTAGCTTACATTGGTTTTTCCCCCTATTCAGGGTGTAACAATGTAGCTAATAGGCCCTGATATATGCCCATCAGTCCAGAGCTTTACTTAGATACACAGTGTCACAGACGCCCGGGTTATACATGTTACAGTGTCAGTGACTGGTTGTCCCGTGTGTCAGTAGAATCAGCATCCAGTGATCAACTGGTTAATTTCAGAGCGCTATGAATGGTTTAGTTTATAACTAACTCCAGCAATAGATTGATATAGCGCTCCCCAAAAAAAAAAAAAAAGGAAGAGAAGGGAAAAAAAAAGAAAGATAACTACGATCTAATAGAACGTCTGTAGCTCAAATTAAACCAGTTGTTCGGCACATAGACTCTACTGACATACAGTTTACAAGCACTCTACAGTCATGGCCAAAAGTTTTGAGAATGATACAAATGTTAATTTTTACAAAGTCTACTGCATCAGGTTTTATAATGGCAATTTGCATATACTCCAGAATGTTATAAAGAGTGAGCAGCTTAACAGCAATTAATTGCAAAGTCAATATTTGTCTAGAAAATTAACTTTTTCCCCCAAAACACATTTCCACTTCATTGCAGGCCTGCCTTAAAAGGAGCAGCTAACATCGTTTCAGTGACTGCTCCATTAACACAGGTGTGGGTGTTGATGAGGACTGGGCTGGAGATCAATCTGTCATGATTAAGTAAGAATCACACCACTGGACACTTTAAAAGGAGGCTGGTGCTTGGCATCATTGTTTCTCTTCTGTTAACCATGGTTATCTCTAAAGAAACACGTGCAGTCATCATTGCACTGCACAAAACTGGCCTAACAGGGAAGAGTATCGCAGCTAGAAAGATTGCACCTCAGTCAACAATCTATCGCATCATCAAGGAATTCAAGGAGAGAGGTTCATTGTTGCCAAAAAAGGCTCCAGGGTGCCCAAGAAAGACCAGCAAGCGCCAGGACTGTCTCTTAAAGGTGTTTCAGCTTCGGAATCGGGCTACCAGCAGTGCAGAGCTTGCTCAGGAATGGCAGCAGGCAAGTGTGAGTGCATCTGCACGCACTGTGAGACTGCGGAGATCATGGAGCAAGGCTGGTGTCAAGGAGGGCAGCAAAGAAGCCACTTCTCTCCAGAAAAAACATCAGGACAGATTGATATTCTGCCAAAGGTACAGGGAGTGGACTGCTGAGGACTGGGGTAAAGTCATTTTCTCAGATGAATCCCCTTTCCGAATGTTTGGAACATCTGGAAAAACAGCTTGTTCGGAGAAGACAAGGTGAGCGATACCACCAGTCTTGTCTCATGCCAACTGTAAAGCATCCAGAAACCATTCATGTGTGGGTTGCTTCTCAGCCAAGGAATCGGCTCTCTAACAGTCTTGCCTAAAAACACATCCATGAATAAAGAATGGTACCAGAATGTCTCCAAGAGCAACTTCTCCCAACCGTCCAAGAGCAGTTTGGTGATCAACAATGCCTTTTCCAGCATGATGGAGCCCCTTGCCATAAAGCAAAGGTGATAACTAAATGGCTCAGGGAACTAAACAGAGAGATTTTGGGTCCATGGCCTGGAAACTCCCCAGATCTTAATCCCATTGAGAACTGGTGGTCAATCATCAAGAGACCGGTGGACAAACAAAAACCAACAATTTGTGACAGAATGCAAGCATTGATTGTGCGAGATTGGACGGCTATCATTCTGGATTTGGTCCAGAAGTTGATTGATAGCATGCCAGGGAGAATTGCAGAGGTCTCGAAGAAGAAGGAGTCAACACTGCAAATATTGAATTCGCTGCATTAACTCATTCTAACTGTCAATAAAAGCTTTTGTTACTCATAATATGATTGCACTTTGTATTTCTGTATGTGATAAAACATCTGACAAACACACATAAAAACCAGAGGGCAACAGATCATGTGAAAATATAATATTTGTGTCATTCTCAAAACTTTTGGCCATGACTGTATTCTATAGCGGTCGGACTGTAAAATCACTACTATATTGCTATCTTTAATAAAATACAATCTAAACATGGAACAAGGCCCCCCTTTGTAGCCAGGGACCCCCTTTGTAGCCATGACCCCTTGTACTGAGGGCCCCTTTTGTAGTCAGGGCACCCCTTGTAGCTAGTGACCCCTTTGTAGCCAGGGACCCCCTTTGTAGCCAGGGACCCCCTTGTAGCCAGGGATCCCCTTTATAGCCAGGGACCCCTTGTAGTCAGGGCCCCATTTGTAGACAGGGACCCCCCCTTTATGGCCAGGGACCCCCTTGTAGTCAGGGCCCCCCTTGTAGCCAGGGCCTCCCCTTTATAGTCAGGCCCCTTTACAGCCAGGGACCCCCTTTATAGTCAGCCCCCCCCCCTTGTAGCCAGGGCCCCCCTTGTAGCCAGGGCCCCCCCTTGTAGTCAGGTCCCCCCTTGTAGTCAGGTCCCCCCTTGTAGTCAGGACCCCCCTTGTAGCCAGGGACCCCTTTGTAACCAGGCCCCCCCTTGTAGCCAGGGACCCCTTGTAGCCAGGGACCGCCTTGTAGCCAGGGACCCCTTTTAGTCAGGGCCCCCCCTTGTAGCCAGGGCCCCCCTTGTAGCCAGGGACCACCTTTAGTCAGGCCCCCCTTGTAGCCAGGCCCCCCTTTAGCCAGGGACCCCCTTGTAGCCAGGGTCCCCCCTTGTAGCCAGGGCCCCTCCTTGTAGGTAGTTAAAAAAAAACAACAGCCAGCCACTGACCTGGCTCGGTCTCCTGCTCCGGCCTCCGGCTCAGTACTGACGCCCTGCATAGGCGGCGCGGTGGAGTGACGTCACCGCGCCGCCTACGTCAGCAGGAGGGGCCGGCGCCCGGCAGGCTTAAGGCCTAGTGCTCTAGGCCTGCCAGGGAGATCAGCGGAGCGCAGCGCTAGTGGCGCTGTGCTCCGCTGACACCGTGCAGCCCCGGGAGTCGGGGACATTAGTCCCCAACTCCCGGGCCGCTCGGGATGGGGGTCCCGGGCGTCCAGTGACCGGATGCGCGGCCGGGCCCCGGGGAGCGACGGCACTGCCTCCGGGGCCCACAGCGGCTCGGGGGGGCCCACCGGGGAATTCCCCGGTCCCCCGGCGGCCCAGTCCGAGCCTGTGTAAACTTTTTTGTCTCCTTTATGGTTTTGCAACAAAGACATCCTGAGCCGTTACAAGGAAAACTGCCTTTTTCTAAAATTATATCATTATTTTGACTAGAAGGATGTTTTATAAAAGAAAATTCAGGGGTTTGCGGCGCACATAACCAGTGGCTACAAAAGCACTTCGAAGTATATTGTACGAAGTGTTCTGCTTTATTAAAACAAGCGAGGAAATTTTCATCCACCCGCTACATAAAAATCAAACAGACACTGCTCCAGCCTTACGCGTTACGCACCTACACTGGCGCTTCATCAGAATAAAGCAGAACACTTCGTATAATATACGTCGAAGAGCTTTTTTAGCCACTGGTTATGTGCGCCGCACACCCCTGAATTTTCTTTGAATATTTTTTATATTTAACCTGTTGTTGCTCTAACAACGAAAAGGGATCGCTGGCTGCATCTACCTGGAATCCTGGGATTGAGAATCTACAAACAAGCTATACGGAGAGTTGTGCCTCACATATCTAGCACAACTCAGCCAGGTTAGAAGCTTTTCTATCTCCCATATAAACTAATATTATCTACTTCACTATTGTGCGCTCTGTCTCTTCTCTTTTTCTTTGGTAGATAGATAGATAGATATGAGATATATAGATAGATAGATAGATATGAGATAGATAGATAGATAGATAGATAGATAGATAGATAGATATGAGAGATAGATAGATAGATAGATAGATAGATAGATAGATAGATAGATAGATAGATAGATAGATATGAGATAGATAGATATGAGATAGATAGATAGATAGATAGATAGATAGATATGAGATAGATAGATAGATATGAGATAGATAGATATGAGATAGATAGATAGATATGAGATAGATAGATAGATAGATAGATAGATAGATAGATAGATAGATATGAGATATATAGATATGAGATAGATATGAGATAGATAGATATGAGATAGATAGATAGATATGAGATAGATAGATAGATAGATAGATAGATATGAGATAGATAGATATGAGATAGATATGAGATAGATAGATAGATAGATAGATATGAGATAGATAGATAGATAGATATGAGATAGATAGATAGATAGATATGAGATAGATAGATAGATAGATAGATAGATAGATAGATAGATAGATAGATAGATAGATAGATATGAGATAGATAGATATGAGATAGATAGATAGATAGATAGATATGAGATAGATAGATATGAGATAGATAGATAGATAGATAGATATGAGATAGATAGATATGAGATAGATAGATAGATAGATATGAGATAGATAGATAGATAGATAGATATGAGATATATAGATATGAGATAGATAGATAGATAGATAGATAGATAGATAGATAGATATGAGATAGATAGATAGATAGATAGATATGAGATAGATAGATAGATAGATATGAGATAGATAGATAGATAGGAGATAGATAGATAGATAGGAGATAGATAGATATGAGATAGATAGATATGAGATAGATAGATAGATAGATATGAGATAGATAGATAGATAGATAGATAGATAGATAGATATGAGATAGATATGAGATAGATAGATAGATATGGGATAGATATGAGAGATAGATAGATATGAGATTGATAGATAAATAGATAGATAGATGTGAGATAGATTGATATGAGATAGATAGATAGATAGATAGATAGATAGATTGATGTGAGATAGATTGATATGAGATAGATAGATAGATAGATAGATAGATAGATAGATAGGAGATAGATAGATAGATAGATAGATAGATAGATAGATAGATAGGAGATAGATAGATAGATAGATAGATAGATAGATAGGTGTCTAAATGGTAAACAGCTCCGATCCCCGCTGTTGGCGGCAGGTGTCAGTCAGCACCCGTCGCCCATAAGGATGTGAGTGAGCCCGCTACATACTCCTTTATTGGCGTGATAACATAAGTTCACATGTCAGTGAGGGGTTAATAGTGACCCCTTCAATTGGAATCCAGAAATGAAGTTTAAAGCAGTCTACAAGACTAATCGGCGGGGCAGAGAGCCAATGGTGTCCTGAAGACAGGCAAAGAGATATATGAGGGCCAGGACATGGAAGCATTGAGCCCCAGGCAACCGCCTAGTGTGCCCAATGGCTAATACTGCCCTGCGTCCTATAGCGCTATCTGCACGCCTCTCTCTACTATAACCCCGTCAGCACAATCTCTCTGCATCCTCTGCTGGAGGTGACTTGGAGCCTGGAGGTCACAGAGAATTTATGAGGCTATAAACCGCAGGGTGGAGCCCTTACCCCTGTGCATGGGAATCCCGTACAATTGGCGGCTACAGATATCAGCTTTATTGTAACGCTAATGAGGAGATTGCAGAGGAGCTCAGGATAAGAGGAAGATTCTCAGTAATATCTTTCTCCAGGACAGCTGGGTGACAACCAACATGGCTGCCAGGAGGTCTCAATGGCTAATTTGCCTTGGTGCGTCGTGTAGGGCTCCATGCACATGATCATGCGTTATTTACTATGGTGTCTTTCGATGTCGCAGAAGGGCTTTTGGGCCCCCTCACGCTTCAGGGCCCGGTAGCAACTGCGACCTCTGCACCCCCTATAGCTATGCATCTGGGAGCCCCCTCTCTCTTGGTGCCCCAATAATTCAGAGCACGTGCTGCCTCTTGGTGATCAGTGGGGGTCTGGCCATGAGGACCCTCAGGATTGCTAGAATGAAGAGGCTGCGGTGCTCCCCTATGGCCATGCTCTTTCCAATTAAGTGTTGTCCAGTCCTAACAGCGCCACCATCAGGACAGTACAGGTGGTACTATAGTAAAGGATCTAGGCTAACGAATCCTAAAAAGGGGCATCTACTCATGGCACCCACCCAGAGTCCCTTCATGAGCTGTACACAAGCACCGAATGAATGGGTAGAAGGAGTGACAGTGGCAACATAGGGAATCCCTGACTTCATAAATATATCAACATTGGGCCCTTGGCTTTATTTAGATGTCAATATAGGGTCCCTGATTTAATCTATATGCCAACATAGAGGACTTAACCAGATTTATATGTCAACATAGGACCCATAATTTCATTTATATGCCAACATGGGGCCCTGGACTTCATATATACTTGAACATAAGGCCTGTGACTTCAGTTATATACCAACATGGGGCCCATGAGTTCTTTATTTACCAAATTCTCCTGACATTTCGTCAACTACTTTTTATTAGTTCATCAGGATTTTCTGTGTTACGTCTGTCTTCTGTTATGTGTTTGTTTGGAGTGGTTGCATGGCAACTGCTCAGGATAACTTGGTTGTGCACCTGGAGCTCATTAGCTACTTTTAGTTTCTATTAGTGCATGTTCACATGGCGTAATTACGCTGCAATATTCCCGAAATTGCCCCTCAATTACAGTTATTCATTGCTCTCATTGAGATCTATGAACACCCGATGTTTTCCTCAGCGTATAATACGCGGCAGGCAAAACAATTGACCTATCACTTCTTCCCGGACGTGTACGCGCCAGGGGGAGTGAAAGTCAATGAGAGCCGGCTGTCAGTGTTTTAGAAGTATGCACTGGCCAGTGCGTACTTTAAAACACCCAGCGTATTGTGGCGCTTACTGTACGTGCCACAATAATCTGTATGAACATACCCTTATGCTCAAGGGAATCTGTCATTCTGGTTGCAGAGTATACTGAAAAGTTTCTTGTCTAGTACTGATTTGTTAAGTTATTGGTTATTGAGGTCCATTGTCTTAGTCCAGTTGTAGTATATTGTGGTTTCTTATCTAAGTTTTGTTTGGTCCAAGTCCCAGAATTTTGTAGTCCTTGTGTGTATCAGTGTGATGTTTACTTAGTTCCGTTGCACTCTACCCAGGGACTCTCTGAGTCCTGGAGCCACTTTCTGTATTAGGGTTAATTGTAGTTTAGGGACATTTTTTAGGGAAAAAATGTTAGGGTCATTCAGGGATAGAAGTTCTGGTGTCAGTGCACTGCCATAGGGAAAGATTCAAGGGCCATTACTTAGGGTCAGACATCGCCCAAACACCAGCAGAGAGGATCATTACATCTCCTGACAAGCACGAGCTGCTCCCACATTGTCCACCGCCCAGACACAGGTGCATCTTCACAGGGCCGGGATGACGGGTAGGCAAAGGTAGGCGAAGGCCAAGGGCCTCACTTTATCCCAGGCAGGAAGGGGCGCAAAGAAGTATGGAGTAGGCTGAATTTTACATTGGGAGGGGTGGGGGCGCTACATGCCTTATTTGCCTAGGGCAACAGAATACCTTGTCCCAGCCCTGCCCCTTCATTACACCCCATCTCTGCCTGGAGCTTAGCAGAAGAATATTTGGGTTGTGACGCCCATTACTAGTCCCGCCATTGCCAACCACCATCAGCATTGTTTTCAGTGGTGTCATTGGACGAGAAATCAGGACTGCTACAATCTTCAGTGATGAATCCAGGTTCTGATGAGTACCGATGTGAAGATCTGCAGCCATTACCTATGGCAGTCGGTCCTAGTAGTGATCGGAGGGACACTAACAGCTCAGGGATATGTGCCAGACGTCCTGCGGCCACATGTGTCACCTCTCATGGCCTCCACCTGGCAGGATAACACTCCCCACAGAGCAAGGGCTTCCCAGGAACGTCTCCAATAGATTGTAACACTTCCTTGGGCAGGTTTATCACCAGTTGAGTATCTATGGGTCCAGCTGTAACAAGTGTGGGCACGTATACTGCAACACATCATACGGGACCTGTATCTCATCTTGTATCCGGGCTATGCTTCCATAGCTAACAGTATATGACCTTGTATCCAGGCTAAAGGCAACCACCAGGGATTAGAGCCTCTGCCAAATTGTACAGTTTCCCCAATATCCTTCTCCTTTCCTCTAATATTGTGATCATTTCCATCTATTATCAACAACGATGAGATGACAATTATTGAGTGTATCCAGTGTCCGACTTGGGGCCCACCAGTGGAGTTGATTCTTGGGGCCCACCAGTGGAAATGATTCTTGGGGCCCACCAGTGGAGTTGATTCTTGGGATCCACCAGTGGAGTTGATTCTTGGGGTACACCAGTGGAGGTGATTCTTGGGGCCACCAGTGGAGTTGATTCTTGGTGCCCACCAGTGGAGTTGATTCTTGGGATCCACCAGTGGAGTTGATTCTTGGTGCCCACCAGTGGAGTTGATTCTTGGGATCCACCAGTGGAGTTGATTCTTGGGGCCCACCAGTGGAGTTGATTCTTGGGGCCCACCAGTGGAGTTGATTCTTAGGGCCCACCAGTGGAGTTGATTCTTTGGGCCCCACCAGTGGAGTTGATTCTTGGGAACCACCAGTGGAGTTGATTCTTTGCGCCCACCAGTGGAGTTGATTCTTTGGGCCAACCAGTGGAGTTGATTCTTGGGATCCACCAGTGGAGTTGATTCTTGGGGCCCACCAGTGCAGTTGATTCTTGTGGCGGCCCACCAGTGGAGTTGATTCTTGGGATCCACCAGTGAAGTTGATTCTTGGGGTCCACCAGTGGAGTTGATTCTTGGGCCCACCAGTGGAGTTGATTCTTGGGGCCCACCAGTGGAGTTGATTCTTGGGGCCAACCAGTGGAGTTGATTCTTTGGGCCCACCAGTGGAGTTGATTCTTAGGGTCCACCAGTGGAGTTGATTCTTAGTGTCCACCAGTGGAGTTGATTCTTAGGGTCCACCAGTGGAGTTGATTCTTGGGGCCCACCAGTGGAGTTGATTCTTGGGGCCCACCAGTGGAGCTGATTCCTGGGGCTCACCAGTGGAGTTGATTCTTGGAGCCACCATTGGAGATGATTCTTAGGGCCCACCAGTTGAGTTGATTTTGGGGCCCACCAGTGGAGTTGATTCTTGGGGCCCACCAGTGGAGTTGATTCTTGGGATCCACCAGTGGAATTGATTCTTGGGACTCAACAGTGGAATTGATTCCTGTAGAAAACTAGTGGAATTGATCCTGGAGTGCAGTTGATATATGGGGCCCTCCAGTGGAATTGATTGATTCTACAGCTTCTCTACATGACTGCACAGACTGTACGTGACTCTTTCTTTCTGCTCCTCTTTTTTCCCCTTTCTACCTGTAAAGCAGCTCCAGGCCTGCAGTCCTAAGGGGCCACCATGCCCATGCTCCCCTGTTGGCCAGTCATAGCATATCTGCTGTAAGTTCCTTGACCTGGGTCCGGGACCGGGACACCCCCAGTGACACCGTATATCACCTGTGCACTGACAGTCCTCCGATGTTTATAGCCAGGTATCCAATCGCACAAGGACAAATCAGCCTTCGGCTAAATCACTATTTCCCATTTACCTGTAGTCCACCCCCTTTCTAACCCTCCCCGTGGGGACGTTACCAGAGAGTCCTCGGCTTCGAGGGAGTGTCCACCAGCCCTGATAGTGAGGAGATTAGTGTAGACAGTGGAGGCATGCACCTCACCTATTCATATGGAGATGTCAGGGCGGGGACAGGTGTGCCCAGGTGTGTATATAGAGCCCAGGTGAGCGCTGCCAGGTATAACTGACTCACAGCTGAAGCCTACCCCTGGCACCGGAGAGCAGGTGAGTCGCTGGCACTGAATTCTCTCATTCTTTTGGCTACTTAGTATTAAGTTTCTGCAATTAAAGGAGAAAGTTCCAGACATTGACCGGGATGAGATCAGGTACAAAGAACGCTTCTATTCATCTCCTGCTGGCGTTAATTCCAGGTTACCATGGAGACCGTGTTTTAATTAGCGCCATATTATATCGGCTCAGCAGCTATGGTTCGGGGCACTCGGAATCCAATGCTCGTGCCAAGAGAGACATTACACATTACAAAAAATTACAATTTATCTGGAAATCCTTTTCATGGGCGTTTCTTAGTTATATCTGTCCTGGGAAAGCCGGGTGACCACCGAAGCTCTTACAAGGGTTGATATCCCAAGATACAGTCAGATTTCACTGTGTAAATAGACAGCGTTGCATTCAGGAGCCTGGAAAAGCTGGGTGAATATCACTCTACAGGTGTAATCATGGTCACCCAGCTCTCCCAGGCTCCTGATTGGGTGTTGAGTGGTCTGGGAAAGCTGAGTTCTGTAAATTATAAAGTATTCTCATGTTACTGTATACCTATAGATTGTTATGCAGGGGTCTGGGAAAAGCTGGGTGACTATGTCATGGCAGCTTTCCTAGGAGACTTTGTTCTGTCATTACCATTCCCCATTTCATATAGATTTGCTTCTCAGGGGTCTGGAAAAGCTGGATCACAATCTCTAAGGGAGCTGCAGTGTTTGTCACTCCGCTTTCCTGGGCTTCATACTGTCAGTTATACAGCGATACCGTCACAGGTCACAGCACAACCAGGTAGATATGTCATTCAGGGGACTGGAAAAGCTGGATATAACTCCACATAAGAGCTGTAAAGGTTGTCCCCCCGTTATCTTAGGATCCTGACTGTCAATTATACAGTGATACATTCCCAGGTCACTGCAAGATGGATATGCCATTCAGGGGTCTGGAAAAGCTGTATTGTAATGAGCTGTTTATCAGCCAGCATTCCTTGCTCCTTACTGTCCATTATATACTGATATACTCTTCTTTTACTGCATGACTAGATGGATATGCCATTCAGGGGTCTAGAAAAGCTGGACCCCAGCATCCCTCAGCTCCTGACAATCTGTTAATTGTCATATATTCTTTCACTGCATAACGAGACAGATTTGCCATTCAGGGGTCTGGAAAAGCTGGGTGGCAGTTCCTTAGAGAGTTTTATTTATTGTCCCCCAGCTGTTTTAGGATCCTGACTGTTAATTATACAGTAATAAATTCCCAGCTCGCTGCTCAATGAGACAGATTTGCCATTCAGGGGTCTGGAAAAGCTGGATGGAAGTTCCTAAGAGAGTTCTATTGATTGTCCCCCAACTTTTTTAGGATCCTGACTGTTAATTATTCAGTAATACATTCCTAGGCCACTGCTCAACTAGACAGATTTGCCATTCAGGGGTCTGGGAAAGCTGGAATGTCATGAGCACTCAGCATTTCTCGGCTCCTGACCGTCAATAATACTATGATCTATTGTCTTTTCACTGTATAAATAGGCAGATTTGCCATTCAGAGGTATAGAAATGCTGGGTGACCACCGATATGATTGTAATCAGCTCTTACAAGGGTTATTATAAACTTATGTACCATGATACAGTCAGGTTTCATTATGCAAACACAGAGCATTGCATTCAGGAGTCTGGCAAAGCTGGATGACAATCCCTATGAGAGCTGTAATGAGTGTGCCCCAGCTATCTCAGGATACTGATGGTTAATTTTATAGTAAAACCTTCCCCTGTCACTGCAAGACTAGACAGATATGTCATTCAGGGCTCTGGAAAAGCTGTAATGATTGTCACCCAGCATCCCTCAGCTCCTGACTTCCATTATATTGTAATATATTCTTTCACTGCATAATAAGACAGATCTGGCATTCAGGGCTCTGGGAAAGCTGGGTGGCCATCCCTATGAGAGCTTTATTCATTGGCCCCCAGATCCTGTTAACTATACAGTAATACCTTCCCATGTAACAAGACAGAGCTACCATTCAAAGGTCTTGGTGACAATCCCTATTGGAGCTGTAATGGCAAACACCCAGCTTTCCCAAACACAGATACAACCAAGATAAGAATAACTTGATAGAAGGTAATTTAAGAGTTGATTTTCTTTTAGTGCTATTAGTTCTTGGCCTTGTTACAATGTATCACTTTAACGTTCTATTTGGGAATAACATTGTATCACATGTTAGGAATACGACAGGTTATGGTCACTGTGACTGCTTGGGGGAGGGTCATCATAGTTCCCTTCCTCGTGGGCCGGTTTAAAGTGCACCTCCCATTCAGACCTATGTTTATCTATGACACATTAAGTGATTCCTAATAACCTTTTTAGCATTGGAATTATTCTCCTTATATTTAGGAGTAATAGTAAAGGGGCCCCAAACAAAAATTCAAATTGGACCCTTCCTGGTGTTTGTTCACATCCCCACAGAAGTGGAAAAACCAGAACTTTACCTTCCTTACCCCCTTCGTTTAGGCCAGAAGGGCATTTACTCCTCTGAACTGGTCCTTTCACCCTTGCTTGCAATAATTGCTCCGCCCATGAGGAACCCGTATGAGTCTAACCTGAGCCTCATCATCTGAATGACCCTATAGCAGTCCCAGCATAGTATGTCCTTGCCATGCAATAGATGCTCCCTTGTCAATAGAATGTAAGCCTATGAGTCCACTTGACCCCCCATGCTGACCATGTATCTGTGTTCTTCTTCCCAGCAATCATCATGGAAACTGTACTGAAGTCTGTGGTTCTTCTCATTGTGGCTGCTTCATTCTCTATGGCCAAAGAAGCGCCCCCTAAAGCGAAGACCGAAACCCCCAAACCTCAGACTCTCTCCAGAGGTAAAATATATGACAGATACATTGTCTCAGTCTAATCTAATCTAGATTATGGGGAATATGTATGAAATCTGTCTAGGTGTAAGACCTTCATTGTTGCCAATATCAACCAACCAGAGCCCATAGCAACCAACCAGAGCTCGTAGCAACCAACCAGAGCTCCCCTTTCATTTTTATCAGGGCACTATATGAAATAAAAGGGAGCTCTGATTGGTTGCTTTGAGGTCTAATTGGTTGCTATGAGCTCTGATTGGTTGCTATGGACTCTGATTGGTTGCTATGGACTCTGGTTGCTATGGGGTCTGATTGGTTGCTATGGACTCTGATTGGTTGCTATGGACTCTGATTGGTTGCTATGTTCACTGATCGGTTGCTTTGGGCAACAATGAAAGTCTTGCACTTAGACAGTTTTCATACATGATGTGGTCTATCAAAATCACTAGACTGCCATCAATTAGTGAATTCTGCTGGACCTTCAGAGCTGTGAGTCCCTACGTGTGTGGTGATGGGAGGGGGGGGTGGAAAATTCTAAAAGTAACCCTGTTCCAGAATCCTGCAGTCCTATGTAACATATCAGTTGTGTAAATTCATGCAGAATTCAACACCACTATATATCACAATCAGAGCTCTGCGTCAGCTCTGCTGCTCTGCCTGGCAAACTCTTCTTTACTGCTTTGCCCAGAAATGCTTATCTGTTATACCGAATACAGGTCTTAAACCACGGCACCCCAGGACCTGCACTAGGTCTAATACAGTACATGTATCAGTCTGACAAATTCAAACCCTGATCCATCTGTCAAACTCTGCTTGACTTTACCTGACAAAGTCAGCTCTGCTCCATCTGAAAATCAGCCATTTTACCCCCTGACAAACTCAGCTCTGCTATATCTACCTATATATGTTTTTAAAGTTAAGTAATAGTAACTTGCAGATCATTATATGAGATATAAAGCTGGTCATAGACGCACCCATAATCCAGGGGTATACTGGGACCCCCCTGATTTTTGGGTCTGGTGATGTCATCAAGCTATAGTGACCTCATAATATTCACCAGTGTCGAATACTATCAATGAGTCTGCTTTACTGGAAATTGCAAATAGGCGTCCTTAGAGTGAGACTAAGCTGCAATACCAAGCACAGCCTGTGGGTAAGAGTGGCGCTGTTTGTGGCAGAGAAAAAAAAAAGCGAGAACCTTTTTTTAAATTTTTTTTTTTTTATAATTATCTGATTAGAAGAGGAATCTTTACGTCAGGGTCCAGCTTTTCCTGTGTTCTACCTACGTTATGTACAATCTCTATGATAACTATGTGATCTTTCCCTGGAGGGTGGGGCGACAACCTTGACTGGGTTCAGTCATACGAGGAAGCTCTGTTCAAAGCCCAGTACGGGTCAGTATCAAGGACGTCACGGGAGATCGCTGATCAGCTCTTAGAGCAAGGGCACCACCTAGAGGATCTTTGTCATATTGCAGCATTTATTTACACCATAGAACAGGGAACAAAAAGTTGAAAATGTAAAATTCCTTCTATATGAAATAGTTCAGTGTAAAGAGAGGTTTTCATGCTTTCCTTCTTTTAAATTTTTTAAATTTTGGAATCTTAAAATTATTAATATTTTTTTGTAACTCCATTTATTCAATTTATTTCGGGGCTTTATTTTCATATATTAATTTTCAGATTTTTTGGTTTTGAAAAATGTTTTTAAATTTACTATCCACTTTTCACAGAAACAAACCTTTGATGGTCATTAACCACAAGTTGAAAAGTTGAAAATTTAAAATTCCTTCTTTATGAATTAGTTCAGTGTTGAGAGAGGTTTTCCTGCTTTTCTTCTTTTAAATTCAGAATTGTAAAATTTTTGATTTTTTTTTTTGTTACTCCCCTTATTCAATTTATTTCGGGGCTGTTCTTCATCTATTAATATTCAGAATTTTTCATTTTGAAAAATTGAAATAACAAACTTAATATCCACCTTTTTTTCCCCAGAAACAAACCTTTGATTGTCATTAACCACAGAGAAGATTGTCCACACTCACAAGGTAAGAGGGCGCGTTCAGTGTGACTTTCCTTGGCTCCTGACTGTCCTTTACACACTGATATATTCTTCCTTCACTGCATAACTCAACAGATTTGCCATTCAGGGCTCGGGAAAGCTGGGTGGCCATCCCTATGAGAGCTCTATTTCATATGACCCTGGAAAACTCACCGCATACTGCGTTATTATAGAGTTCAATGTAGAACCAGTATGCAGTAAGCTCCTCAGCTCCCCCTAGTGGTGGCTGCAGAAAGGTAACATTTTCTAATTCCTGTTTATAGCTATGCAGATGATTTGGAGCACAGAATGGGTGAACGTTCACTGTCAGTTGCATTCACGGCGGCAGGCTTTATAGGGTAGCAGACTCCATGGGAATGCAACCATTGCTTCATTCATACAATGGAATGATTTTTACCAAATGGAAACATAATTTCGATGGATCTTGATCCTAAATTACTACATTCCCAACAAATAAATTCCAAATTTCAGGACTGTGCAAGCCCCGCCCCCCATATCCACCATAAACGCCCCTTTCTATGTAAAAATCCTGGACCATGATGCAATTTAGCTGCACTTCCCAAATCCCTTGAGCCTCGGTAGTCCGTCCCCTTCCTGTCTGGGTATAGGAAATGACCACTTATTTCTAGATGAATCATTTGTATGAGATGTTTCTAAAAGACATGAATTATTATATGACATGATCTGATATTTCTTACAGCCCTGAAGAAGGCGTTTTCTGAACACAAAGGAATCCAGAAACTGGCAGAACAGTTCATCCTCCTCAATGTGGTTGTAAGTCATAAAAAGCAACCTAAATACATATAAAGTATAAGAAATACAATGTGTATGGTCAGCCCTTCAAAGACTGACAAACAACAGAGGCAATAATAATAATATTATTACTAAAAATAAAAGTAGTAATTAAAAAATAAATAAATTGGAAATAGAAATAATAATTATCATGATAAATTAATAGCAATGAAAATAGTAATAATTGTAATAATATTAAAAAATAATCTTGGTAATAATAATGTTGTTAAAAATAATAATAAAGTAATAATAATAATAATAATAATAATAATAAAGCAGTAATAATAAAATTGTAGAAACAATAAAATATGTTTTACTTCTATTATTATTATCACTATAGTATAAATATTTTTATTATCATCCTCATCATAATTACTACTATTACAAACATTATTTTTACTATTCGTAGCAGTAAAGTAATAATAATAATATTAGTAGTAATATGAATATAATAGTAAAAATATCAGTAATAATACTTATAGTAATAATAATAATAATACTATAGTACTAATAGTGATTATATTATAATTATGATATAATATTAGTAAAAATATTAGCAATAGAAGTAGTAATAACAATAATAATATAGTAATACTAATAACATAGTTGTAATAATAATACAAATAGTAGTAATAGTAAAAATAATGAAATGAATAGTAATGTTAAAATAATATAGTAAAAAATAGTGTTAATAATAACAATGTTTTTGTATAATAAATTTATGACAAAAATCTCAGATCAATAAGATAGAACAGAACATGGATTCTAAGACAAAATCCGTGTGGATTTCAATTTTGAATTTATGTGGATTCTGTGCAGGAATCTACAGGAGATTCCATCATGTGAATAGGGCCTTATGGGGAAAAAAAACTTGCGTATACATACATGTAATCAATAGACACTTTGGACGACATGTATAATAATTTTTATGCGCATTATAGTAATGTAGAATACGTCTGAATCTATTAACCTGTTTTACTCCGGGTCATAGATTTAGCGCTTTCTAGCTACAAAGCGACACTTCAGGCTCAGGTAAACCACTTTTAAAGTGCTCTCCCTGTTCCAGCAGTAAAGCGCCTAGAAATGCCGCACTGAAGCTATAAATGTGCAGCTTTGTACGGTTGTAGTGCGCCCCGCCTCCAGCACCCCCCCGAATTCAGGCGCATTACAAAGTGCCGCGGGCGCTCTGTAATGCGCCTGATATTGGAGTGCAGGCAAATTTAAACTATCACGAACAGGGCTGCTCCTGATGTTGGGCTGGAAAGGCTCCAGACTTCTGGGGAAGCCCCGTTCATACATGTCGACCTTAAAGTGAACCTAGTGATTTAGGCTCCCGTGTCTGAGAGCACGATAGGGATAGATATCATTTGGAGCAGCTTCTCTCCCTTTATCACATCCTGCAGCCCTATGCTTGAGTGGATAACTATATATAAATCGCCATCCTTTTCTGGCCGTAATAGTGAAATGATAAAACTCCTGAATGGCCAGGCAGACTTATCTCTCTTTACTATAGTTGCTGCTTATGTATCTATGTGGTCTCATTACAAATAGTAGGTAATGATAAAACTCACTCTATAGTTCTCTGGGCAGGGATAGGTGAGATTAGACTGAAAGGGCAATGGCAAGACTGATACTTGAAAGGAGGGGGCTTTCCTGCTTTCTTCACACTTAGCAGGTCCTGCTGATAACACTTACACCTCTCCGGCCCTGCTGATAACACTTATACTTTTCATGTCATGGTTGGCCTGGAAGAGATTTGTAAATCAATCCTTTCACTGCTGTTATTGCCTTTTTTTTTTTTTTTTTAAACACCCAATAAAAAAAAAAAATCAGTGGAATAGTCCCATATTATTTGCAAATATGTGAGAAACATTCTTTTTGATGACAGTGTGCCTTTAAGTTAATAGAACTAAAATGAGATGTAAAAATATTTGCTTATTCATAAACTAATTTTAAAAAAATCCTACATAAAAAATGCAATTGATATTACAAATATAAAGTATTTATATGTGAAAAAATTATTCAAATAATTACATATATTAAAGGGACACTACCATTAATATTTTTCTTTTCACACATTGGCAAGTAATATACGACTATTTTATGGATTTTTTTTAATTTGGTGTTTTTTGTTTTTTTGTTACAATATTTTTAAAGTTCCCCCATGTATATTATCCTCACTGACTTCCACTCTGTGAGCTCTAATAGCGCAGCAGTGATAGGATTGCTTGATGATCTGTCTTTCTAGTCGGCTCTGGTCTGAGAAGTGTAAACATTATCAGCAATAACCTGATAAGTGTAAGGAGCCCCTCCCTTTTCTCAATGCATAAAATATTACCCTATTTTCCTTTCATGTATTGCTTTTGGTCTGGTCTAATCTTATCCATCCCTGTGAAGAGAACCATAGAACAATCATGATGTCATTACCTACTATTTGGAATAAGACTACATAGGGATAAACAGCAGCTGAAGTAAGGTGAGATTAGTCTACCCTGCCAAACAAAAGTTCTCTGTCAGCTAGATGAGGGCAAGACTTGATATTTAATGTTTAATTGCATGGGACTGCTGAAATAAAAAAAAATTGGCAAAAAATCGAAAATAAAATTATTTTATCAGGAATATTGGTCTTCATAAAAAATACTCCTTCCTGATGTCCCGTTAAAATCAAATGAGTTGTATAAAATTGTAATAATTCAGTATATATTTTTTTTTTTAAATGTAAAAAATTGTAGTTTAGAATTCAATTAATGCAGAAAGTCCCTGCATAAGGTGATGACGCTGAGCTCAGTAAGTGGAGCCGGGGTGTCGTGAGAGGACTCCTCTAAAGGGTTAACACTTCAATCCTGACATTGATACAGTGTAATCCGGTCACTCTGTAAACCGTTCAAAAAATGTCCAGAAAACTTTGCCAAAAAAGTGACAAAAAACAACAAAAAACTAAAATTGCCCAAAAAATTTACTTTTTTGGCATTTAAAAACAAAAAAAAAAAAAAAAGACAAAAAACTCCGCTTTATGAATGGTTTTAGGATTTGATTTTATATGAGTTTTTTTGTCCCATGCTGTGTGGACCTATCCTCAATGGGCCCCCGAGCCGATGGCCACAGATAAGGATCATGTTCTCTCCGGCTTGTTCCTGCTTTTTGTTGGTGCAGGTGGATTGTGAGCGGGACAAGGCCTCACTTGTGCCCATCAGACTAAGACGACAAGGGAGCTAAGAGCCGCTCTGCCCTTTGATCTTGTGTCCTACCGGCCCATAAACCATTAAAAAGACAAAATTCCCAATCAGGGTAAATGGTTCATACTGGAGTTTTGCAACATTCTTTTAAACTGATACAATGTATCTAAAGTAACAGAACAAAGAAACGTTTCATTGTCTACATCTCTCCTTGGGGAGAGCGCCATACGGTGTGTAGAGTTTTGAATTGCCTTTTTGCCCTCTACTAAGCATCTGCATATCACAAGGCATTATGGGAAAGGAGCTGAGAAGCTCAGGAGCCCTCTATTGGATGTAACAAATCCTCAATTTGCTTTTGACCCACTGAGTCTTGAGAAAGCAAAAGGGGTATTGGCCAAGACATTACCACTCATCTGCATACAGCTGTTTCAGGGTATTTGCCCCTCATCAGTGCAGAGCACAGCGATGCTGGCTGGCTGGCGATACACCGTATGGTACTCTCCCCTAGGAGAGATGTTCCCTTTACTGAGAGACTCATTGCCTCCCACGCAGCCAGCCAGTATCACTCCATATATATATAGATGGAAGAGGCCTCAGAGCAATTAAAATGCTTGCAAAATTATTCAACCCCTAGAAAAAGTGTGTAGTATATTGAATATATATAGATATATATTTTTTTTTTTCAGTATGATCCAACAGATAAGAACCTCGTGCTCGATGGACAGTATGTGCCAAAGATTGTATTTGTGGGTAAGTCTAATGAATTAGAGAGAAAAAAATGTACAAGCATTGCATTACTTACCCTGTACTGATCCTGAGTTACATCCTGTATTATCCTCCAAAGCTGCACTCACTATTCTGCTGGTGCAGTCACTGTACATACATTTCTTTTCCTGTACTGATCCGGAGTTACATCCTGTATTATCCTCCAGAGCTGCTCTCACTATTCTGTTGGTGCAGTCACTGTGTACATACATTACTTATCCTGTACTGATCCTGAGTTACATCCTGTATTATACCCCAGAGCTGCGCTCACTATTCTGCTGGTGCAGTCACTGTGTACATACATTATTTATCCTGTACTGATCCTGAGTTACATCCTGTATTATACTGCAGAGCTGCACTCACTATTCTGCTGGTGCAGTCACTGTGTACATACATTACTTATCCTGTACTTATCCTGAGTTACATCCTGTATTATCCTCCAGAGCTGCACTCACTATTCTGCTGTCGCAGTCACTGTACATACATTACTTATCCTGTACTGATCCTGAGTTACATCCTGTATTATACTTCAGAGCTGCACTCACTATTCTGCTGGTGCAGTCACTGTACATACATTACTTATCCTGTACTGATCCTGAGTTACATCCTGTATTATACTCCAGAGCTGCACTCACTATTCTGCTGGTGCAGTCACTGTGTACATGCATTACTTATCCTGTACTGATCCTGAGTTACATCCTGTATTATCCTCCAGAGCTGCACTCACTATTCTGCTGGTGCAGTCACTGTACATACATTACTTATCCTGTACTGATCCTGAGTTACATCCTATATTACACTCCAGAGCTGCGCTCACTATTCTGCTGGTGCAGTCACTGTGTACGAAACCTGACTTGTATTTTTGCATCCATTTCGCAGATCCCTCTCTTGTCGTTAGAGCCGACCTTCCAGGGAAATATTCCAACCACCGTTACACGTACGAGCCAACTGACATTGATCTGTGTAAGTAGCAGTTTTGTTAGTAATCATCCAATTGGCTCCTCTCAGGAGAAGTAATCACGCCAAAATACAGAGGTGAAAGAGTATTACCTGCGGCTGCCACTAGGGGAGCTCCAAAAATATGGACTTATGTAGCTACGGTAGTTTAAGTGTTGTATGTTTATGTATGCAGTTTGCTCCCCCTAGTGGTGGCAGGTAACATGAATCTTTTACTTCCTTGGCCCCATAAAATTTTAAAATGACCTTTATCAGCTCAAACATTGAACCTATTAACCCCTTCATCCCACAAAACAACAAGAAGTATTGGTATTCCAGTATTTTCATAGTTGCCTCCACAGCTATAGAGGTTACTACCAACCAAACAACCACTACATTCTATATAAATACAAAAATATATATATATATATATATATATATATATATATATATATATATATATATATATATATACATATAGGTAAAGATCATGTTCATCACAAACAAATAACCTAATTTCAATTATTTTTAGTCTAAATAAGACTAAAAAATTTTTTTAAAAAAAAATGCAGCAGCCCCACCTAGAGGATTTACAAAAAAAAAATTACAGGCAGCCTATTTCTGCTGGAGAACAGGAATAGAATCATATTTGACTACATCTAATAGCCTTAAAATACATAAATGACTGCAAAAGTGTACACCCCCGTGCTCATTGTACCCCCCGATCCCTTAAAATTTGTATACCCCCCCCTTCCCACCACCACCAGGTTCTCACCAGTATCTTCCTTTCCCTAATGATATGGGTTTAATATTTGTACCCACAGCCGGGTAGAGGTTTTGCCTGTGTAGATTGTTCTAGTGTACAGTATACCATAGACTCCTCAGCTCCCCCTAGAGGTGGCTTCAGGTAGACAAAATGTCATCGTTGTCCATGCAAGGTGCTAGGGGCTGTATATCGGCCCTCACCTTATTCTGTGAACAGAGAAGGACAACATTTATATATCTTATATTCTGAAGGGGACTTTCTTAGGAGATGACTGCATACAGATTTATTACTGAGCTCAGTGTATAGACTGTATACTGTAGACGCCTCAGCTCCCCCTAGAAGTGGCTGCAGGTAGACAAAATTTTATTATTGGTGTCTGTTCACCAAGTATTTGGTGCTCTGAAAATAAGAATCTCCACAGGTTTCAGTATTTCTTACACAACCTGGCCTCTCGTATGTGTACATGTTTCAGTGTTCATTGTAAAACAAAAGTTTCCATTCACTTAAAGCAAGCAGCAATCTTAGACATTGTGAGAAATTACAACTCAAAAGTACAGTAGGAAGTTGTAGAACTTTACACATTTTTCATAAACTTTTAAGTTCATGTAGTAGAGAGTATCTAGACTTCCTGTATAGTAGATTAATAAACATGGTTCTGTGCACTGTGGTCCTTGACGTCTTCCCTCTGGGGCCACAATGATGTGAGGAGAGAAGAACAAGGGTAATATATCCTCTATTCCGAAATAAATTAGGTCCAGGGATAAGCTCAGATCACTGCAAACTGATTTATCACGGAGTTCAATGTCAAGACGGTATACAGTAGACTCCTCAGCTCCCCCTAGAGTCGGTTGCAGGTAGACAGAATTTAATAATTTTCCATTTAGGGTGTTTGGGGCTGTATTTCGGGATAACTGAAGTGATGTCTCTTCTGGAGATTCTCATTTCATCAGACCCTGGCATACTGTGGTTTGTGGGCACTTTATTGGTAAACACGTACACATCCTAAAGGTCTGATTGACTGTTATAGGAATCTCCAACAGACAAGGTTATTTTTTTATCATACAAAACTCCTCCCCCTGTGAACAGACAATGATGAAATTCTGTCTACCTTCATCCACCTTTAGGAGGAGCTGAGGAGTCAACAGTATACAGTCTATACATTGAGCTTAGTGATAATTCAATATACAGTAGACTCTTTAGCTCCCCCTAGAGGTGGCTGCAGGTAGACAGAACTTATCATTGTCCATGCAGGGTGTTAGGGGCTGTATATCTCTGCTGGAGATTCTCAATCTATCAGATCCTGGCATGCAGTGGTTTTTGGGCACTTTATTGGTACACACATACACATCCAAAAGGTCTGATTGACTGATTATAGGAATCTCCAACAGACAAGGTTATTTTTTTTATCATACAAAGCTGCTCACCCTGTGAATAGACAATGATGAAATTCTGTCTACCATCAGCCACCTTTAGGGGGAGCTGAGGCGTTAACCGTATATAGTCTATACATTGGGCTCAGTGATAAATCAGTATACTCCTCAGCTCCCTCTAGAGGTGGCTGCAGGTAGACAGAATTTCATCATTGTCCATTTAGTGTGTTAGGGGCTGTATAACGGGAAATCTTCGAAGTGCTGTCTCTGCTGGAGATTCTCAATCCATTAGACCCTGGCATCCTGTGCTTTGCTGGCACTTTATTGGCACACACATACAAATCCAAAAGGTCTGATTGATTGACTATAGGAATCTCCAACATACAAGGTTATTTTTTTTATCATACAAAGCTCCAAACCCTGTGAACAGACAATGATGAAATTCTGTCTACCTTCATCCACCTTTAGGAGGAGCTGAGGAGTCAACAGTATACAGCCTCTATATTGAGCTTAATGATAATTCAGTATACAGTAGACTCCTCAGCTCCCCCTAGAGGTGTCTGCAGGTAGACAGAATTTCATTGTTGTCCATTCCGTGTGTTAGGGGCTGCATATCGGGAAGATTGAAGTGCTGTCTCTGCTGGAAATTCTCAATCCATCAGGCATCCTGTGGTTTGTGGGCACTTTATTGGTACACACATACAAATCCAAAAAGGTCTGCTTGATTGACTATAGGAATCTCCAACATACAAGGTTATTTTTTTTATCAAACACCTTTAGGGGGAGCTGAGAAGTCAACAGTATACAGTCTATACTTTGAGCTCAGTGATAAATCAGTATACAGTAGACTCCTCAGCTCCACCTAGAGGTGGCTGCCGTTAGACAGAAGTTCATCATTGTCCATGCAGGGTGTTAGGGGCTGTATATCACTGCTGGAGATTCTCAATCCATCAGACCCTGGCATGCCGTGGTTTGTGGGCACTTTATTGGTACACACATACGCATCCAAAAGGTCTGACTATAATAATCTCCAACAGACAAGGTTATTTTTTATTATACAAAGCTCCTCACCCTGTGAACAGACAATGATGAAATTCTGTCTACCTTCAGCCACCTTTAGGGGGGAGCCGAGGAGTCAACAGCATACAGTCTATACATTGAGCTCAGTGATAAACCAGTATACAATAGACTCCTCAGCTCCCCCTAGAGGTGGCTGCAGGTAGACAGATTTTCATAATTGTCCATTCAGTGTGTTGGGGGCTGTATATTGGGAAAATTGAAGCACTGTCTCTGCTGGAGAGTCTTAATCCATCAGACCCTGCATGCTGTGGTTTGTGGGCATTTTATTGGTGCCCTGGCGCATACATTTATATATTTACATTAATATTTTATCGATTCAGTATTGAACTCTCTTTCTCTCTTTTGCTCCCAGTGTACGAGAACATGAAGAAGGCGCTAACACTTCTGAAGACCGAGCTGTAGAGTCCCACTCCCTGTATATACCTAGATTATTCATTGTATGGATGCGTCTGATGATGTCCTAATGTATTTCCCTCCTCACACATGTAGCGCTGTTTGAAGGAGTAGATGTTTTTTAATACGTGGAATGTCCCCGACCCTTTTTTAAAAAATAAATCACCCTTGGATTATTTATCAGCTCTGTGGTTTCTTTGCTGTGGTGGCTTTTTCTTGGAAGGGATCTGCCTGTGGTTAATCATTACCTGCACTCACCTATGGAATGTAGAGGCTCCACAGGCAAGAGGTCACTCGCAGAATAAAAAGATTCACTTCCTCTTTTACTTTTTCATTTTTGCTTTTCCATTTCCTCTAAGAACTTTGAATAACAGAGTCAATTTGATCACATGTTTCTGGGACTGAAACAGGCGCTAAAACAACTGCTCTGAATGGAGAAGTGACTGCGCAAGCATGGCCCCTCTCCATTCTGTTCTATGGACACAGCGCTCTCCTGTACCGGGAACTCCCATAGAGCAGAATGGAGAACACAGCGCTCCACTTTACTGGGAACTCCTATAGAACAGAATGGAGAACACAGCACTCCCCTGTACTAGGAACTCCCATAGAGCAGAATAGAGAACACAGCGCTCCCCTGTACTGGGAACTCCCATAGAGGAGAATGGAGAGAACACAGCACTCCCCTGTACTGGGAACTCCCATAGAGGAGAATGGAGAACACAGCGCTCCCCTGTACTGGGAACTCCCATAGAACAGAATGGAGAACACAGTGCTCTCCTGTACTGGGAACTCCCATAGAACAGACTGGAGAACACAGCGCTCCCCTGTACTGGGAACTCCCATAGAGGAGAATGGAGAACACAGCGCTCCCCTGTACTGGGAACTCCCATAGAGGAGAATGGAGAACACAGCGCTCCCCTGTACTGGGAACTCCCATAGAGGAGAATGGAGAACACAGCGCTCCCCTGTACTGGGAACTCCCATAGAACAGAATGGAGAACACAGCACTCCCCGGTACTGGGTACTCCCATAGAACAGAATGGAGAGAACACAGTGCTCCCCTGTACTGGAAACTCCCATCGAACAGAACACAGCACTCCCCTGTACTGGAAACTCCCATAGAGGAGAATGGGGAACACAGCGCTCCCCTGTACTGGGAGCTCCCATAGAACAGAATGGAGAACACAGCGCTGTCCTGTACTGGGGACTCCCATAGAACAAAATGGAGAACACAGCACTCCCCTGTACTGGGAACTCCCATAGAACAGAATGGAGAACACAGCACTCCCCTGTACTGGGAACTCCCATAGAACAGAATGGAGAACACAGCGCTCCCCTGTACTGGGAACTTCCATAGAACAGAACCGCTCCCCTGTACTGGGAACTCCCATAGAACAGAACCGCTCCCCTGTACTGGGAACTCCCATAGAACAGAACCGCTCCCCTGTACTGGGAACTCCCATAGAACAGAACCGCTCCCCTGTACTGGGAACACACCATAGTCCTCCATGAACACCCTGAGACATATGCTCTTGGTGTCTTTACTCAGCAATGCCTTCTACTCTAAAGATTTTTTGAATGTTTACCAACCCCAGTCCTCGGATGACGCATTTGGTATGTAGAAACTTGCTTTTCTATAAGACGAAGCAGGGGCTTTTGAGCATTTAGGGACCGACCATTTCCTGTGCGGGGTCGTCCCTTTTGGGGCGAGTGCTCCGGTACCTCCACAATAGAGACATAATAGGATGTTCTATAGGGACAGTCTTGTGTTAGCCGGGTATTATACAGACCTTCGCCAAAACCTGGTAAGCCCGTCTCCACTCGCGTGTTTGGAAACATATAGACGTAGGGCGACATGTCTGAAAATTGGCGGCGCCGCGGCAGTTTTTAGGTGCATTTAAAGTGCGCCTGAAAGTCTGATCCTCTCAAAAATCTGGCATCTGGTCTACCTTGCATGGTAAACTTAATGCACCTTTTTAGGCGCATTGCTTAACGGAGGCGCATAACGTATCATTACTAGTGCATGTAATGCCCCTCAATAGGCACATTGCATTATGGAGGCGCACAGCGTACCATTGCTGCTACTGTACATGTAATGCGCCTTTTAGCTGCGTTACATTGTGTGGTGCCCGGTGTATCATGCGCACAGTTTTGGTTTATTACAGCTCATTTATATCGAATATGGCATCAGGAGTATTTTTGGCGCAAAATAGACCAAAACAAGGTGCTTGCACTATGGGACATGTCGCCCATAGTGTTCTTGGTACATATAATCAATTAGCCACACTATTGCAATTGATTTTATCTAAGCGTCCTATAAGGGCTCCGAGAACCTTGATCAAAATGATCTATTTGGTACCATGTCGTTCACCCTCCATTATTCATTATTCTATTATTCATTATTTTCTTGTTTTTTAGTTTCTTTCTCATTAGTCTTTACTATCAGTTACTGTGAGACTTTCTGCTAATATATTGCAGAATAGTGTACAAGCAATCACGCCCCCTAATGGCCAAGTAACCGAAGGGGAATTAATGTAAAAATAAATGTTAAAAAATTAAGAAAAAAAATTTGCAATATTATAAAATAAAAAAATACACAAATAGTATCGATCTATAAAAATCCAACGTTATTTATCCTGTTTCACATTAAAAAAAATAGCCAAAGTTGCAATTTTTTTAGTTACTTTGCCTCCCGCCAAAAATTGGAATAAAAAGTGAGTCGCATGGCGCATGCATCCCAAAAGGTTACCGGGAAATACCACACTTCACAGCGTGAAAAAACGAGATCGATAGATGGAAAAATAAAAAAAATAAAATCTATTAATCGCAAGGATGGCGCTGCAGGACATAAAGTACTGCAACATAACAAAACTCTACAGATTTGGCGTTTCAGAAATAGTACCGACCTGCAGAACACAGATAAGGGCAGGCTCACGCGGTGCATTGTGGTACGTCCTGTACGTGCCGCGTGCTTTAGAAGTACCGCAGATTTCCCAGTGGCTTCTATAGTACAGCGCGTACGTCTAAAGCGCGGGAGGTCGGCCCCATTCACTGTCATTACCCACAGCGCGTCAGCGCCGCAAAGAAGTGACATGTCCCTTTTCTCTCCCGGTGTACAATACGCTCGTACTGTACGCCGGGGGAGACTGACACAATTCCTTGCTCTCTATGAGATCTATAAATTACCGTACTTGCGGGGTGCATTTCGGGCGTATTGAAGCGCAAATATGCCCCACAATTACACCGTGTGAACATACCCTAACATGTCATTTATACCGAACTCTATAAAATTGGCGCAATTGCATTTTTTCACAATTCAACCCTCGTAGAATCTTAAATTTATTTGTTTCCCAGTAGTTTCTATAGTACGGCCAATAGTAGCATTAAAAAGTAAATCTTATCCCGCAAAAAACAAGCCCTCATATGTCTATGTAGATGGAAAAGTCAAAAAAGTTATGGCTGCTGGAAGGAGAGGAGGAAACATGAACACTGCAGTGGGAATGGCTTAAAGGGGTTGTCTCAAGATCTTGCAAAAACAAGTCACTTTGCAATATGTGTCCATTTACAGTGTCCTACCTATTCCTAGATATCCCCTCTTGTATGGGCTGCATCAGCTCCTCAGGTCACCATAGCTACAGACCTGTTTGATCTATAGTGATAGGCTGCCAGCACTGGTTGCTATAGCTACAGACCTGTGTGATCTCTCCTGATAGGCTGCCAGCACTGGTCACTATAGCTACAGACCTGTTCAATCTCTCCTGATAGGCTGCCAACACTGGTAACTATAGCTACAGACCTGTTCAACCTCTCCTGATAGGCTGCCAGCACTGGTTGCTATAGCTACAGACCTGTTCAACCTCTCCTGATAGGCTGTCAGCGCTGGTCGTATAGCTACAGACCTGTTCGATCCCTCCTGATAGGCTGCCAGCATTGGTGGCTATAGCTACAGACCTGGCTTCTACTGCAGCCGAGTGGAAGCCAGTAAACACACCCCTGAATTCAGAAGTAAGATGAATCAGTGTAGTGAGACAACCCCTTTAAGGCCCTAGTGTTGCCTTGGGGTTATTACTGTGGTCATAGATGCTACAATGACACTACATGGGCTTCATTATAGGTGATTGGTTGTCTCGGACACAAGGGCAGAGGCGTAACTTGAAGCTCCTGGGCCCTAGTGCAAAAAGTCCCCCCAGTTACCATGTGCCATTTACAATACTGGGGTCTCCTTATGTGGCAGGAGGGCTTTTGGGCCCCCCTTGGACTGTAGGGCCCGGTAGCAACTGCTGCCTTTGCACCCCCTGTAGCAATGCTCCTGTACAAGGGCCCAAGTTTATCTAAAGCTCCGCTGGGGAGGGCCTCACACAAGTCCTAATAGGTATGTAAAACGTCCAGTGACCAGAAGAGGCGTTTCAGTGTATGGCATATAGCACTTGCGGTGACCACCACAGCACACATAGACACCTGTACTGCAGTGGTGGTCACCCAGACAGGAAGTCAAGTATTTTCTAGGCAACCTAAACCGTAAATCCCTTGCAGAATGAAGACAAGGACCACATTTCTTTTTGCCGATTTTTTATTTTTTATTTAATTTTTACCAGTCATTTCTACAGTGCAAATCGAGACCAATTCTGTAACAAAACAAAAAAATCCATATTCACAGCATTAAAACCAGACAGAACACCCACAAAATAAGATGAAGAACTGAAATACATCGAAAGACACAAACAACATGGAACCATATAGAGATATTGCTGGAAAAAAAGGAAGTGTGGCTGGGGTCAGTAGTGCGGGCGACTGTGTTCCATTCACTGACAGTTCTATACTAAATGAACGACGCACCCAGGGCTCCTGCACATGTGATGTCCCGTCATTGCCCCTCTGTCTCTGTCCCATCACCTTTACTGGGCACTGGCAGTATACCAGGAGCTGGGCCAAGGGGTTGGAGTCTCCAAACTGTGGCTTACCAACTACAACCCCCAGCAAGGCCTGACACCCGCATGCTAGGAGTTTTTGTCTTAAAATTACAGGCTGGAGACCACCAATCTAGAAATGTTCCAAACCTTTAATGCTACTGTTCCACTTTAAGGCTTAGGCAATAATTCCTAGTTGGGATACTAGCGCCATTTTACCGCGACGCGCCACTCCCTACCTGGGAGTAAAACTAAAAGGTGTGATTTTTTTTCTCCAGAAACAGCACCACCCTTGTCCTCAGGTTGGTCCAGGTAATGCAGCTCTGCCTCATTCACTTCAATGGGGATGAGCTGCAATACCAGCCACAGCCTACAGACAAGGGTGGCGCTGTTTTTTGGAACAAAGCGACGCCATTAATGTAGAATTCATCCAAAATTGCCCCCACGCACATAAAATTCTTCTGCATTAGACTTCAAAGGAGTCAAATCAGGGAATCAATGTAGTGACAGGAACCCAGAAAAAACTGCTTTGGATTAGAAAGTGTTTTATTATTACAGTAATACAAGTAAACCAAGTCGAAACAAAAAGTAGTATCTCCAAAAATACGACATTCCAGTCCTACGCTACTCACCTACGGCTACATGGAAAGGCCACAGAATATCAACGCCGGCCCTTTAAATAAGTGAGATTCTTTAAAGAAGGGGACGGTACCCTCTGAAGTAGCGAGTGCACATCTTCGATAAATATTATACAGGCCTTAGTAAATCAGTGCAAAGTTTATTTCTAAGCCTAAAGAGCGGATTTGGGAGTGGTCAAGTAAATCGTAGGGATCAGCAGGGGAGTTGGGGGCTCACAAATTGCCTATTCTGCCTAGAGGTTAAGGTTAGGACCCCTATGGGCAAGGTTCTTAGAAAACAAAAGCATACAGTTATGCTTACTGCAGGCCCTAGAGGGAGGAGCATGATACAGAGTGTCAGTTGCTCCACCCCCGAGGCTGTAAGGAAAAATTTATAAAATTTTGTTTGGATGGTATTTAAGCGGGGGGGGGGAGACTTGCTAAAAAAAAAGTTTAAATAGAGGGGTCAGGATCCCCCCAACCTATATTCCTAACAAGCCAAAACCCTCGTGCCAGTTTTTTGGGAATTTTTTGGGGGAAAATTTTTTTTTTAATTTTTTTTTTTAATTTTAATATACAAATTTCTAAAGCAAAAAATTTTTAATTAGAAGCACAAAGGATAATGTTCCATAAAAATCCAGTGATAATGCTTTCGAGCAAATATTCTTAAAATTGAGTAAGCAGATCATTTCCCTTTTCCCCTTCCCAAAAAAAAAAAAAAAAATCTTTTTTTTTTAATAATATTTCACAAAAATATTTTTATTAGTTTTTTTTAATTTTTTAGGGCCAAATGTTTTAGAGTCTAAAGGAAATGTTTTTAAAAAATTTCCGTGGGGGACACTGTTGTTAAAATATCCTAAAAGTGAGAGTAGCTTTGAATATATCTTCACAAAAAAAAAAAAAAAAAACCTTTTTAAAAAAGAAAAAAAAAAAAATTTCAATTTTTTAATTTTAGCCCAATTTTAATGAGAATAATGAAGAACAAATTTTGTGATGACGCTGTTGGTCAAATATTCTAGAAGTGAGATTAGCTTCTAATATTGTTCCCCAAAAAATAATATTTTAACATTTTTAATTTTAGGACCAGATTCACAAATATATTCCTTATTAAATTTTTACTACGACATTTAATTGTAATCACAAAGGATGATGTTCCATTAAAATCACGTAATGACACGGTTAGTCAAATATTCTAGAAGTGAGATTAGCTCCTAGAATCCATCCCCCCAAAAATTAATTTAAAATTTTTTTCTAATTTTAGGCCCAAAAACATACAAAAAATTTTATTAAATTTTTAGGGCCAGTTTTAAATTTTTTTTGAAGTACATGGGGATGTTCCCCTAAATTCCCGTGTGATGTGTTGGTCAAAATTTCCTAAAAGTTAGATTATGCTCCAGTATCTCTTCCAAAGGAAAAACAAAATTAATTTTAGGGCCAATTTCACAATAATATTTCCTTTTTTTTTAGGGCCTTTTTATTAAAAAATTACTTATCTTCCGTATCTCCAAAAAAAAAAAACATTTGAGGGCCAAATACACAAAAATATTTCTTACTAAATTCTTAAGGCCAATTTTAATGAGAAATTAGATTCTCTTACAGTATCTTTTCAAATAAAAAAAAATTTTTAGGGCGAATTTCACAAAAATATTTCATTTTAATTTTTTATTGACAATATTAATAAGAAATTAGATTATCTTCCAGTTTCTCTTCAAAAGAAAAAAAAACAACATTTTAGGGCCAAATTCACCAAAAATATTTCTTATTAAATTTGGGAAAATGTTTCTACATTCACAAACATGAAGAAAAGCCAGTGAAATGAATGACACCTAAACCAATGATCCATCTTTCTTTGGCTCCTTCTTTTTGGGAATCTGAATGGGCCCCAATTTATAGGGGCCAACATCACTCTCTCTATTACACCCTTGGCAAATTTAGGACACAAAAAACTTTTACTTTTTTTTCCTCCTCATCTTCTAGGGTTTAATCCTAAAGCAGCAAAATCTTGTACCGGATCTTATGCTTCTTGTAGTAAGGGACCAGAGGTGCAGCTTAAAGCCCATGGGCCCCAGTGCCAGATCTATGTCAATGGCCCCCCCAACTATCACATGCAATGTATAAAACTGGGTAGTCGTAGACATAAGGGTCCAGGTTTGTCTAAAACTCTTGGGAAGGTACCAAAAACAGGTCCTAAGAGGCATTCCAGTGTATGGTGGATAGCACTTCCGGTGACCACTACAGCACACATAGACACCTGGCCTACGGTGGTGGTCACCCAGACAGGAAGTCAGGTATTTTCTAGGCAACATGACCAAATTACACAATTCTAACAGTGTTGACTCCATTTTTTTTTTTTTTTTTTTGAAATGTAAGCTACCATCTAGAAATGTTTGCCCCAATCTCTTAGAATTTTTGGAAAAATAAAAAAACTACAGCCCCGAATTTTTTTTATTAAGTCAAAGGGTGTGGCCACCACAACCCCTCCCTCCAACCGACTGATCTCACGACGATGATCTATAATGAAACAGGAATGATTTCATAATCTGTGAACAATAACGAACCGATACTGAAAACCGAGGTTTTTGTGATTTTTTTTTTCTAATTTTACCCCCAGTTACTTGGATTGTTTCCATAGATACCAAGGCATTAATTGAAGTTTGCTGTTTTTTGTATCCTTCAAATTTTTTACCCATTAAATTTCTAAACTTAAAATTTTTATTATTTTTATGTCCCTTGTAACAAGAAAGGTAAAAAAAAAAAAAGTGAAAAAAAAATGTTGAGTCCTTCAAACCAAATCAACCACAGCAAACAGAGAAGCTGCAGAGTCTTCAGGTGACAAGGCAGAGTCTTAGAAAAAAGGGACTTCAATCAAAGAAAGGCGCTGGGGTTGGCCCGGGGATCTTTCTGGATTCTGTATCTGTACGTCAGCCAAACGCCGAGGATCTAGAAGAAGGAAAAAAAAAAAAATATTAAAAAATGTAAAAACTTTATTTCTTTTTAGATCCAGCACTTTATATGGATTACCGTAATTTATAGAATTCATACATTGTAGTTTTGCTAATACACATCGCCAAATTCTATGCATAGAGTTAACTACTAAGTAACCAGCTTAATTTGGACCTAGCTATATATTGTCTTTAATGTTTAATTAAAAAAAAAATCCAATATTTAGGTCAACATAAAAATTTCAGTTCACAGTTTCACTTTACGCTGCCCCTACATATGTTTTTAGAAATTGCTTGAATCGGTACAAAGGATACAGTAATCAAAGGACTCCTATTAGTTCCCATTGTCCGACTATAGAAACACTAAAGGCCTTATAGGGCTATATTGGTAGTCGCCACAGTCCTCCCTGATTGCAGCGTCACACTACTCTATACAGATAGAGGCTGCAGTCGGGGACGGCTGTGGGTGGCTACAGCCCTCCCCAAACGCAGTGTCACCTATACAGAGTAATGTGACGCTGCAATTAGAGAGGGTGGTGGTGCCTACCATTATAGTATGACGGCCTCCTGACTAGCACGCATGGTCACCTACTGCCGTATACATAGTAAAAAGAATAAATGCATAAAACACACTAATATATGACACATTACATCAATAGAGTCGCATGAATAGATTTCAGCCCATTGGAAGCCTTACTAACCCATTGTCGCCCATTGTCTTTTGACGGCAGGTGGATCACATTCTCTGTTGGCGGCGACACCAAAAGACATCACTGCCTACAGAGGGGGGTTTGCAGCTCCGCCGCCCCAACTGCTCTAGAAACAGAGCTGTAGTTAACACCTCCGCTCCTGGATCAGTCTCTGTGAATGGCAGGGAATGGAGGAAGCCTCCGATCACCGCCGTTGAACCCTTTGATTGTTTTGGCAAGTGGCCTCGGCTAATCAAAGCAGACTCCCCCGCGCCATTGGCTCACCGGGATTCCCAGTGCCTGATGGAGATAATCTATACAGTCTAGAGCAGGCATCCTCAAACTGCGGCCCTCCAGCTGTTGGGCAACTACAACTCCCATCATGTATTTGTATAATCTATAACAGTGGGAATGGTGGGAGTTGTAGTTGCCCAACAGCTGGAGGGCCGCAGTTTGAGGATGCCTGTTCTAGAGTAGCCCCTGTCTGTATAGTAAGCCTGCTGTCAGGGCGCACTGTGTGTTACCCTGACAGCAGCCTGTATCACAGAGGCGTAACTTGAAGCTTCGGGGCCCTAGTGGAAAAAGTGAAATGGGCCCCCCAATGTGCTACTTACAATGCTGGTATCTCCTTATGTGGCAGGAGGGATTTTGGGTCCCCCTCAAGCTGCAGGATCCGGTAGCAACTGCTACCTCTGCACCCCCTATAGCTACGCCCCTGCTGTGTCATACTGACAGAGTGTAATGTATGAGCACACAGAAGTATACAGGATTATGCCAATATATTACTCGGCATAAAAAAAAAATTAAAAAAAAGTGTACAAAAGTTAACTTATATATTAATTGGATTAAACAAATTTAAAAACATAAAAGTGGGGGAAAAAATACAATACCAATAAATATTTAATAAAACAATTATTTGGCACACACTGCACACACACAAAAAACCCTACACATATTAGGAATCCACACAACCACAATAACCTGTAGAACTAACCTAACAGGTTATTCAGTGTGAAAGGTGAATGATGTAAAAATGAATTTAAAAGTTACTGTGAGAGCAGCGAGACTGTGGAACTCTCTACCAGAGGAACTTGTCAGGGTAAATTCACGAATTCAAAAAGGGTCTGGATACATTTCTAGATGTAATAATATAACAAGTTATAGTGACCGGGACTCAGGAGAAGGGTCTGGATACATTTCTAGATGTAATAATATAACAGGTTATAGTGACCAGGATTCTGGAGAAGGGACTGGATACATTTCTAGATGCAGTAATAGAACAAGTTACAGTGACCGGGATTCTGGAGAAGGGTCTGGATACATTTTTTAGATGTAATTAAAATACAAGTTTCCAGTGACCGGGATTCTGGAGAAGGGTCTGGGTAACATTTCTAGATGTAATAATAAAACAAGTTATAGTGACCGGATTCTGGAGAAGGGGTTGGATACATTCTAGATGTAATAATATAACGGGTTATAGACCGAGGATTCTGGAGAAGGTCTGGATACATTTCTAGTGTAATAATATAACGGGGTTTTAGTGACCCCCGGGGTTCTGGAGAAGGGTCTGGATCCATTTCTAGATGTAATAATATAACGGGTTAATAGTGACCGGGATTCTGGAGAAGGGTCGGATCCATTTCTAGATGTAATAATGAACAAGTTCTAGTGACCAGGATTTTGGAGAAGGGTCTAGATACATTTCTAGATGTAATAATAGAACAATTATAGTGACCGGATTCTGGAGAAGGGTCTGGATAAATTTCTAGAAGGAATAAGAACAGGTTATTAGTTACGGGATTCTGGAGAAGGGTCTGGGGTTTCATTTCTAAATGTAATAATATAACAAGTCATAGTGACCCGGGATTCTGGGGAAGGGGCCCCGATACATTTCTAGATGTAATAATAGAACAAGTTATAGTGACCAGGATTCTGGAGAAGGTCTGGAACCATTTCTAGATGTAATAATATAACAGGTTATAGTGACCAGGATTCTGGAGAAGGGTCTGGATGAGCACATGTGATCCACAAGCACATACTGTGCAGAATGGACCCACCTCGGTAAAGCTGAAGAAGAAGCCGATGCCCCCCACCACCTTCAGCACGTACTCCGCGTGGCTCTCAATGATGGATCCACATGTCCTACAGTTCTGAGTTACATAACAAGCCTGAGAGGGGAGAAAACACGTGAATTATTATCTCAGAGGGAAAGCACAGAAATTTGTCTTTAATAGACTTTGTTTCTCTACATGAAATTATTATCTATATGCAACACGGCCACCAGTAAGGCTCCCGCAGGGTTACCCACCCAGCTTTTCCAGACTCCGGAATGCCAAATCTATATAGCAATGCATTCCATATTCTAGTATTCCTGTGTCATTATGTAGATTATCTATTCAGGACCCACGGACAGCGGCTAAATATTCCTTATAGGAGCAATAACGTCAGCCATATTGGGGGTCACACAGCTTTCCCAGGAGGAGAACTCATCCATATATATATATATATAAAAAATAATATATATATATAATATATAATAATATATATATATATATATATATTATATTTTATATACACATATATATAATCTTGGGTTGACGACACACACAGATGGGCGGAAGAGGACAGATACATAAACTCAACTTTATTATTATTTTTCTAATTTAGACATTTAGAATGCACAAGGATACCCGCGTATTCTAGCACACGTCTGCAGGGGTGTCGATGACCAAGGTCTCGTGGGGCAGGGCCAAATGGGCAGAGAACTGTGGTAATAGCTGAGTCTGCAGGAAAAGGGCACTGCATGAAAGCAGAAGGGCATGTGCTCTGGGCATCTGGTGACGACAATGTTATTGCTCTTGTATACAAGTTGTGAACAGAATTGACTACAGAGTCTAAGAGGTTTTTTCTATCTTGCCGTTTCACAGAGCCTGCTCTTCACAGCTAGGTTCAGGCTCTCACTTTCTGTTCAGGCTGTGGGAGGTTCTACAGCTTTCCTGTTCAGGCCATGGGCGGTTCTACCGCTTAGGGCTCCCACTTTCTGTTCAGGGCGTGGGAGGTTCTACAGCTTCAGGCTCCTTCTTCCTGTTCAGGCCGTGGGAGGTTCTACAGCTTCAGGCTCCGTCTTGCTGTTTAGGCTGTGGGCGATTCTACAGCTTCAGGCTCCGTCTTGCTGTTTAGGTTGTGTGCGGTTCTACAACTTCAGGCTCCCACTCCCTGTTTAGGCTGTGGGTGGTTCTACAACTTCAGGCTCCCACTCCCTGTTTAGGCTGTGGGCGGTTCTACAACTTCAGGCTCCCACTCCCTGTTTAGGCTGTGGGCGGTTCTACAGCTTAAGGCTCCTACTTCCTGTTTAGGCTGCGGGCGGTTCTACAGCTTCAGGCTCCTACTTACTGTTTAGGCTGTGGGAGGTTCTACAGCTTCAGGTTTCCACTTCCTTTTAACTGTTACGTTTCCACCTGTTTAGACTGTGCCGTACACAGCATTAAGCCCCACTACTTCTGCAGGCTGTGGGCGGTTTGAGAGCTTCATGCTCCTACTTCCTGTTTAGGCTACATTTTTTGCGACTAATAACTTTTTGGTATTTCCATCTATGGACATGAGTGAGGACTCATTTTTTGCAGGCTGAAGTCTAGTTTTCATTGGAACCATTTTGGGATACATGCAACTTTGAAATGATAAAAAAAATAAATAAATTTGTCATTTTGTAATATTTTTTTCTACAGTATTAAGTGTTTGGAATAAATGACATATTTTAAGCGATCTGACTTTTTTTTTCACGCAGTGATACCAATAATGTGTAATTAAAAAAAAATATATTGTTAGATTTGTAAAATGTCAAAAGGGGGGTGATTTTGACTTTGAATTTTTTTAGACTTTTAGGCAGGAAGTAATAGCAGTGCTAACACGGCGGCTATGGAAGCCTTTATTAGACTTCCAGCTGCCATGGTAATCGATTGGCACCCACGATTCATTAAGACACCATGGCATCTAAAGAGTTAAACAGCAAGAATCGGAGCCGGCTCCAGTCTCTGCTGTTAGCATTGGGTGTCAGCTGTAATCAACCGGCATCTGCCACCTATGAAGCGGACTCAACATACGAACCCGCTCCATTGCTCCTTACTGACATGATGATCTATCCATACGTCACATGTTGGTAAGGGGCAGGGCCGGGACGATGGGTAGGCGAAGGTAGGCGACCGCCTAGGGCGCCACTTCATCCCAGGTAGAAAAGCTGGCACAAGGAGGCAAGTAGGCATGGAGTGGGCTGAATTTCCCATTGATGTGGGCGCTCTGTGCCTTATTTGTCTACGGCACCAGAATACCTTGTCCGAGCCCTGGTAAGGGGTTAAACAAAACAATAGCAAAAAAAAAAAAAACCTAATTTTTTACTGCATTTATCTTGGATTGTTCCTTAAACCTCTTTCCACTGCAGTGATTTTTGTTTACCTCGCATTTGTTTTGTCCTCCTCGTTTTTTGAGAGCTGTACTTTTTGTATATTTCCCATAATAATAATAATCTTTATTTCTATAGCGCCAACAAAATTCCGCAGCACTTTACAAATTAAAGGGGTAAAAAATACAGTCATTACACATATAAATACTTAAACAAATAGACCAAGTGTGAGGCCCTGCCGTGAGCTTACAATCTATTAGGTGAAATGGGGAAACATAGGGTAAGAAGTGCCAAGTTTACAATGGCCGGCCATTTTTCATAAATAGGGGGTGTTTAACATGAAAAATGGATGAACCTGCCACCCTGACAGTACATCTATATACAGATAAAATGCCTGTTTAGTGCCCAAGTGCAGGGATGACAGAATGGGGTGTATAGCAGTTAGGGATCTTGGGGGGCCAACCGAGAAGAGTATTTTCAGGGCCCTCTTAAAACTGTGAGGGTTTTGAATGTGCCTGATCGCCCGCGGTAGCATATTCCAGAGAACTGTTTCCGCACTTGTGAAATCTTGTAGGCGGCATGGGGTTCGGATGATGAGGAATGTAGTCTGATATCATCACAGAGCGGAGACAAAGGGGAGGGCGTAGACAGAGACTAGGGAGGAGATGTATGGAGAGCAGCGCTGTGGAGAGCTTTATGGGTAGAGTGCTGAGTTTTACATGTAATCCTGTACTGATGGCAATCAGTGGGAGGACTGACACAGGTAAGCATCAGTAAAGCGGCTGGAGAGAAAGACAACCTGGCTGCGCATTCGGACAGATTGGAGAGGGGGGAAGTTTGCAGAAGGGGGAAACCCAATAAGCAAGGAGTTGCAGTAGTCAAGACGAAAAGAATAAGATCAGTAATGAGAGTTTTAGTCGTTTCCACAGGGGAAATGGACGATTTTGGAGATATTCTTGAGGTGCATGACAGGACGGGCCCAAAGGGATTGTGATATAAGGGTTAAAAGGGCAAAATCAGAATCCAATAAAAAACCCCCAACAGCGGCCTGCTGCCAAGAGAAATGTGGTACCACATACAGAAACAGAAATAGCAGGGGGGTTTGGTTAGTAGATGGGGGAAAGACAAGAAGTTCAGTTTTTAGTGAGGTTTAGTTTCAGATGGAGAGAGACATGATGTCAGAGACAGCGGAAAAGACAGTCACTGTTTTTGTAGCAAGGCTGGAGTGATGTCACGGAGGAGGTGTATAATTGGGGGTCATCCGCATAGAGATGGTACTGAAAGCCAAATCTACTGAGGTTTGTCCAATGGGGGCTGTGTACAATGAAAAGAGGGAGAGGACCTAGAAAATGATCCCTGAGGAACCCCGACAGCAAGAGGAAGAGAGGAGGTGGAACCAAAAAGAGACACTGAAGGAGCGGTCAAAGAGGTAGGACGAGAACCAAGCGGAGCGGTGTCCTGGAGGCCAATGGTGCGAGCATGCTGAGGAGAAGGGGATCAACAGTTGTCAAATGCTGCAGAGAAGATCCAAGAGAAGCACAAGGAGTAGTTACCCTGAGATTTTGCTGTTTGGAGGTCATTTGAAACTTTAACTAAGGTAGTTTCTGTGGAGTGTTTGGGTGCGGAAACCTGAATTGCAGCGGGTCAAGAAGAGATTAGTAAGAGGGAAAACGGGTTAGGCGAGAGTAGACCAAGCGTTCCCGGAGTTTGAGATGAAGCAGGTTGAGACTGGTCGGTAGTTTTATCGCACAGGACGGGTCCAGAGAGGGCTTTTTTAGTAAAGGGGTTATGATGGCGTGTTTGAAGGAACAGTGTCATTTGTAGGCTAGTTTCTTGCAGGACTTTGTGGCTTGAAAATAAAAAAAAATAAAAAACTGGAAAAAAAAACACCAAAAATTTTGCCATTCCTTGGCAAATTTTTTTTTTCATGGATTCCCGTTCGTGAAAGGGTTTTTTGGCCAAGAAGGAGTTCCCCCCAAAACAGGCGAATCTCCCCTCTTTGGGGCTTGAAAAAAGGGGTTTTGGTTTTTTTTTTTTAAAAAAAAAACAATACCCCCTGTGAGCATCGCTCCACCTCCCATCCCTCCGACCTCAGTCTCTGTAGCTGAGAAAACATGTTTGCTTATCCAAAAGGAGAACTGATTTGCACAAGCTGTTTGAGTTTTTTTTCTCCCTCTTATTTGCTCGGGGGAGAGAAGATAACCACAGCAGCCTCTTTCTTCCTTCAAAAACAGCTGCAGGGGAGGGGGAGGGGGCTGAGCAAGGACCAGGGACGTCCAGTTTCTCAGAAATTACATTAAAAACCAGTGAATTCTCTATACAAAAGACACAGGTCTTTCCCCCACCCTTCAAAGCTCGTTAAATTTTCCCCCACAAAAGGGTGCAAACAACGCAAGCACACCGTCACTCCTTGCAGCCCCGGTCGGTCTAATGTAAACGCCCGAAACAAGGGGGCATCAAATCGGGGCTGTAGCTCCAGAGGCTTCACTTTTTTTGGGAAAAATAATAAAAGAAAAAATGAAAAAACCCCCTTTTGGAGGACCCCACATCAACATTTAATCTGGAAAACCCCCTTTAATAAGTATGTGGATTTGGGGGTCGGTCCCGCCGGATAAAACCTTTTTATTAACAAAGTAATGATTTTTTTTTTTTTTAAATGTTTTTGATTTTCTGCAACCAAAACCATTTTTATTTTTCCATCTATGGAGCTGGGGGTTCATTATTTTGTGGCTACAGTTTGGTTTCTATTGATACCGTTTTGGGATAAATGCGAGTTTTTGATCACTATTTCATCCAATTTTTTGAGAAATGCAAAATGTTGGTATTTTCTCTCTTTACGGTGTTAAATAATATTATAGTTTAATAGTTCAGACTCTTATGGAAGGGCCAATACTAATTATGAGTACATTTATTGATTTTTTTTTTCCCCAACTTTTTTGTTTTTCTTGTAGACCCCCCCCCCCCACGGGCACTTGACCACTAAGGGGCACAATCGGTAATGCACTAATCAGCAGCGTAACTTATTGTAGAATGTGTCCCCTAGGGTTTTCCTTTTCCCCTTTCCGCTGCCTACGCTACGCCCTGGTTCACATAGCCGAAATTCATTCCAAAACCCGTCGCACGTTCCGTCGTGGATGACGGGAAAAATAGTGCAATAACCTTCGCTATTTTCTCCATCTCAACAACAGATACCCGACAAACCCCTTGTAACAAATAGGGTCCTGTGCCTACCATGGGTGTCCGTCATGAAACAGATCCCTAGGTGTCCGTTTTTACTGCTGTGAATGGAACCTCCGATGCAGATGTGAACTGTAATAGGAGCAGCAGGTTTGCAGTAATGGGGACCTTCATTGGTCTCCTGGGTGCCATGACAGCTAGTTGGCACACTGCCAACTCGTTGTAACGCTGTCCCTTAACCCTTTGCATGCTGCGCTTGCATTTACTGCAGCATCTAAAGGGTGTAGGATAGGTGATCTCACCAACCCTGGCTGCTGGTGGCAGTTTTGGCTGTAAGTTTCTCGCACCACCTCCGGTCCGATCTCTGTTGGTGCCCACTACTCTTCTCTCTCTACACCCTCGGCCTGGGTCAGCTCATAGCCTCACACGGCTTTCAATACCACCGGTAGCTGATGATACCCAATTCTACATCTCCGGCCCAGATGTTACCTCCCTGCTCTCCCCGATCCCAGACTGTCTATCGGCCATATCCTCCTCCTTTTCCCACCATCCCACTCCATCCCTCCACCTGATCTTTCCATCACTATCAGTGGCTCCACGCTCTCACTGGTTCCGCTATTCCGATGCCTTGGGATAACCCTTGACTCCTCTCTGTCTTTCAAACCCCACATCCCAGCTTTCACCTCTGCCGCCTCCACCTGAAAAATATCTCCCGAATCCGCTCATTCCTCAACTTCAATACTACAAAAACGTTGGTCCACGCCCTCATCATCTCCCGCCTGGACTACTGCAACATCCTTCTCTGCGGCCTCCCATCCAGCACTCTCGCTCCCCTCCAATCTATCCTTACCTCTGCCACCCATCTCATCCCCCTCTCTTCTCTCGCCCCTCTGCCAATCCCTACATTGGCTCCCATTGCCCAGCAAATCCAGTTCAAGTTACTAACCCGACCTACAAGGCTCTCCATAACCTCTCCCCTCCATAAAACTCTGCCATTCAGTCCCCCTAAATCTCCCCCAAACCCCCTTTGTCCCCCCACGCCCAACCCCTTCCCGGCCTTCCTCAACCAAAAAAGGACCTTTTCCCCCAATTCTCCTGGCCTTCTCCCCTTTATCAGCTCCTCACCCAACCGTCTCCAAGACTTCTCCCCTGCTTCTCCCACACTCTGGAACTCACTGCCCCAACACATCAGACTCTCCTCCAATCTCACCAGCTTCAAAAGAAACCTGAAAACCCCTCTCTTCAGGAGCCTCTAACCTATAATAACCCCACTGCCCCTATACCCCCCCAGAAACATGTCTGCCCCTCACCTCCGGTCTCTTTCCCCCTTCCTTGTAGATTGTAATCCCTCACGGGCAGGGTCCTCTCTCTCTATGTGCCAGTTGTTAGTCATCAATAGTCACCATTGTACTTATTACATATGTTATGTATGTAACCTCCTCGAATGTACAGTGCCCGGAAACTAATGGCGCTCTCAAATAAATAATAATAAGGGTAAGTTCACATGACGCCTTTCGGGGTTGACAGTGTCAGCGCTGTTTCCTCGTTGGAAATTTCAATGACAATCCAGGGCAGATTCTCTGCCTCCTCTACCTTAGTATCGGTGGCGCATAAACCACCTCAAAGAACGGACAGGCCAACTCTTTGTAGGCGCCGACAGTACACACAGAAAATACTCGAGTAAAATCAGCATCGTGTGAACAACGGCGCTGATTTTACACATGATATATTATACATCAGTTCAGTGACGGTGTGGACGCCGATATCGAGGCAGATTCAGCCCTTAATCCGCCCCCAAAATCAGCGACCAAATCCGTCGTGTGAACATAGCCTAATAAACCGTGCTCCACACCCCCATACTGATGTAACTGGCTCCCAAGTCGGAAGGGTTAAACAGATCTGGGGGGGGGGGGGGGGGGGTTTGCATGGATTTTTTGAAAAATGCAACAAAAACTTGTTAATTAAACCCGAGCGTGCAGATCTGTAATAAAACACCAAGTACTCTGTGCCCATAACATGAGAGCGGAGAGAAGTTAGAGGGACACTTCCCTCAGAAAGGAGTATTCTTGTTAAAACCAATATTCCAGGAAAACTTGTTTTGTTTTTTGAGGTTTTTTTGTTTTAAAATTTTTGCAGCAATTTTTTTTGGGGGGGCAGTCATTTTTTTAAAATTGTGATGACTAAAGCGATAACATCCTCAGATTTGGCAGACTAACCTCATTTTAACTGATTGCTCTTTCCGCATTTATGTATCTCATTACAAAAGTAGTAATGCATAAATTTTCCTATTGTTCTCTGGCCAGGGATAAAGATTAGATTAGACCACCGGGCAATGACAAGAGCATTACATGAAATACGAATCAGCAGAGTGGACTAATCTCATTTTACTGCTGCTGCAGAGCTGATCAACAGGGTTAACTCACTACAGATAGTAGGTAATGACATCATGATTGTTCTATTGTTCTCTGGATAGGGAAAAATTAATTTAAACCCCCGGGGAAATGAAAAGAGCTTTAAAATTTAAAAAAAACAGCAGAGGGGATAATCTCATTTTACTGCTGCGCAGAGCTAAACAAAGGGTTGACCACTAGAGATGAGGAAGACATCAGATTGCTCTTTTGTTCCGAACAAGAAAAACAAGATTAACCGCCGGGAAAATGACAAAGCATTCCATGAAATACGAATCAGCAAGGGGACAATCCATTTTACTGCTGCGAGGGCAAATTTTGACCAACTAAGATATAGGTAATGCATATAAAGCCTTTGTTCTCTAAAAAGGATAAAAGACAGTTTAAGGGGCAATGAAAGAGCTTTTAGAAAAACAATCACTTTGGTTTCCTTTTTCTCCGAGGGAGATTGAAACACGAAATGGTACAAAGGGGAAATTTATAAAATGACTACAAAAAACTTCCCAATCTGAAAAAAATACAAATTCATATTATATAGTTTCATTTTGCTTATCAATATGTGAAAAAAAATTGATGTCAGCGTCCCTTTAAGGCTTTCCCTTCCGCACTGTGCGGGTTTTCCCCCCACCAAACCCCATCACAGGACCGTTTCTATCAAAAATGGAATCCCAGCATTGAAGTTTTTTTCTCAAAAGTCGAAAACCGGCGCTCGCGTGGGTTCCACCCGACCTCCAGGAGCTGATTCTATGGCAGAAACAGAAATCAATATCAGATATTCAGGAAAAGACGCGGCCCTCACTATGTGTTGATTTAAAGGGATTGTCCACATTATGGGGCAGGCAAGTCAGGGCCTTACTTATGAGTACAGGATGAGGCGAGACCATTTCCTGTCTGCACACGGATTTGCAGGCAAACCACGGCTGCAGTGCTAGGCTTCACCTGACCTGTAGGGGGAGCTGCAGACAATGGGAAACGCTTAAAGGGGTTGTCTCACTCCAGCATCGCTTACCCTTCCTGTTTTTCTCCCTTTTTTTTTGAATTCAGTATAAACGGCTAGTCCGGCCTGCAGTGACGTGCGCTGGGACACCAATCTGTAACTATAACGACCCATGCGGGAGCCTATCAGAAGATCGAACAGGGCTGTGCTATAAAAAAACCCGTGCTGGGCAGCTATCAGGGGAGATAAACAGGTCTGGTAGCTGTAACGCCAGTGCTCCAGCCCATCAGGAGAATAAACAGGTCTGTAACTATAGTGAACCTTGAGACTGATAGCCCATCCCCCGGGGATATTAGGAAAAGGGGGACACTGTTTAATTGACAATATTGCAAAATGACTTGTTTTTTGCAAAACTTAACATAAAAAGCAGCGATCCCTGTAGTGAGACAACCCCTTTAATAGAACCTTGACGACTTCATGATGGGATGTTAGCAAGCTGAAAATAAATATATAAGGTCACATGTATGAAAATTGTCTAGGTCTAAGACTTTCTTTATTGCTCATAACAACCAATCAGAGCTCATAGCAGCCAATCAGAGCTCATAGCAACTAATAAGAACCCATAGCAACCAATCAGACTCATACAATAAAAAAAACCCAAAAAAAAGGGCCCAATCAAGCTCATAGCACCAACAAGCTCATAGCAACTAAAAAAACCCATAGCAACCAACAGAGCTCATAGCAACTAATAAAACCCATAGAACCAATCAAGCTCAAGGCAACTAATAAAACCATAGCCCAATCAACAAAGGGCAACTAATTAGGCCATAGGGGCCAACAAAGCCATAGTAACCAATCAGAGCCAATAGCAACTAACCAAAACCATACAACTACAAAACCCCATAGCGCCCAAATCAGAGCCATAGTAACAAATCAGAGCCCAAAAACCCAAATAAAACTTTTTTTCATTCCCTAAAGTCCTCTATGGTTGCAATGACGAAAAAGAAAGTCTTAGCCCGGGCAGTTTTCATACATACCCCATAAAGGTAGGACCCCCGACTAACCCGGAAATCCCTTGGGGAAATGAGCACATGGTGCGGTAATGTGGTAATGAGAGGTCACTACCTGCTGCTCGTGGTTCAACGCCAGAGAAGCACAAGACACCGAGAACTGGACGACAAACACCAAGAAGAGGATGATCATGTACTGGACGGAACAAGTGGGGGTAAAAAGGTTTTTTAAATTTCGTGAAATCTCCCCCCGGAATTCTGTTTTTTTTTCACAGCACTTAACAAATTTCTAATTTCCCTTCCTCCAACCTCAGACCCAGACCACAAAGATAAGAAACCACAAACTGTCACAGATTAGACAATACTCTGTGAGCTAAACACCTCAGCAACAAAAACAGATCTGGACGCATACTCACAAAAAATTGTGTAGATAACCAATTTAAATCCACTTCTCACTAGAGAGGGACAGCATGTATGTTCTCGGGAGTCCAGGTTTTAGTTCACAGAGCATTGGGTTTTAACGGGGATACAATTGTACCCCTTTTCTCAGCGACGGGTGAATAGCATTTACCAATGGGGAGTCCGGGCGTTGAGCTCACAAGCATGACTAGGCGGATACAACGTATCTACTTTTCAGCTAAGAGTAGGACATGCTATGTACAAGTATCACTGGAGTCAGACATTTTTAGCTACAGAGCATTGTTTTTAGACGGGATACATTTAAAACAGTTCTTACTGAACGGGCTCTATGTCACTGACATCTGTATTTAAGGCGTTTAGCTCACAAGCTTGACTAAAAAAATACAATTACAACACTTTCCAGCTTGGACCAAGCACTAGGGCACTGTACGTCTGGATTCAGCGTTGAGCTCACAAGCATTGCAACGGAACAATTTATCATTCTTAGCTAGGGGTAGAACTAGTATGCCCAATGATCAGTCGGAGGGCAGACTGTTTAGCCACAAGGGTGACTAGATTAATACAATTACATACACTTTTCAGCTGAGGAGGGCACAGTACAAAGCCTCAGTCCCCGGAGTCCTTTTTTTTAGCTCACAGAGCATTGTTTACACTGGATACAATTGTATAAAATACTGAACTGAGAGGAGGACTGTACAAAGTATCGGTCTGGGGTCCAAGCTTTTCAGCTCACAGAGCACTGTCTAAACAAATCCATGGCTCTATTAATTTAATTAGGAGAGCTGCATCTCCTTTCAAGCAACGTGGATTCTTTTGACATAGAAAAAAAAAAATGTCAGGTAGTCAGGAACAAGTTAAATCTTCCACGGGGCCCCCAGAAATTTAAAGAGACCCGGACCTCTCCGACAGTTTTGTTGAAAATAAATCCTTTTGCCCCTTTTTAATAAACTTTCTGGGGCCTCTTCCTCACAGCTTGTGCTTTCTTTCCCCACTCTCCTGGGAATTTTTTTACTGAATCACATTGGGGTGGGTTTCCAATTCAGTTTTTTTCCGGGGCGTGTCCTGCAACTGACTGCAGCACTGATTGCCAATGACCTCTTCCCGGGACACACCGAATTTGTTTAACACCCAGATGACAGATTCAGCAATGTATTTCTAGGAGGAACAGAGGAACCAAACAACATAGAGATCTAAGGAAATAGGATCCAGAAATTGGGAAAACTAGTATTTACTAAAAACAGACATTTAAAGGGACACTTCCATCAGAAAGAGGTATCTGTGTTAAGACCAATATTTGTAGAAACATTTCTTAGATTTCTTTGGAAGTTTTTTTTATTCTTATTATTTTGGCAGCCCTATGCAATTAAAAATTACATATAAGTTCTTATACTTTACTAGCTGCAATAATAAAGAGATACAACTCCAGAATGGCCAGGCACACTAATCTAACTTCACCATAGCTGTTGCTTATTTGTATGTAGTCTGGTTACAAATAGTAAGTAATGACATAATGATCATAGTTTCATAGTTTGTAAGGCCGAAAAAAGACGAGACGTCCATCCAGTTCAGCCTGTTGTGCTAAGGTGTTGATCCGAGGAAGGCAAAAAACCCCAATGAGGTAGAAGCCAATTGTCCTCATTGTAGGGAAAAATTCCTTCCCCCCCACTCCAATCCGGCAATCAGAAAAATCCCTGGATCAATGACCCTCTCCTGAATCCTAGCACTATAACTTGTTTTATTATTACGCTCCAGAAATGCATCCAAACCTTTTGAACTCGGTTATTGAATTCACCATGACAAGTCCCTTGGCAGAGAGTTCCACAGTCTCACTGCTCTTACAGTAAAGAAACCCTTTCTAAGTTTATGTAGAAACTTTCGTTCCTCAAGACGTAGAGGACCCCCTTTTCTATATACAGACCTGGGTATAAATAAATCTTGGGAGAGATCTCTATATTGACCTTTTAGTATTTAAACATTTATTATGTCCCCCGAAGCCGTCTTTTCAAAACTAAAAAACCCCCAATTTTGCTAATTTTCTGGTTGTAGCCCAACCCAGTCCTTTTATTATTTTTTTTTTTTTGCCCCCCTTTTTGTCCTGTTAAAGCTCTACAATGTCTTTCCTGTGACTGGTCCCCAAAAACGTACACAATACCCCTTGTGGTCTACCATGACTTGTTAATGGAAAAATTTTTCCCTCATTGCCTCTATGCCCCTTTTAATCACCCCATGACCTTTTTGCCTGGCCCTTGCTGTCTTGAACGGCTGCAAATTTAAAGTTTACTGCCACGGGTTTCCCCAAGTCCTTCCCCAGTCCTTTTACCCAGTTTTTTTCCTTTAAAACATGAATCAGAAAATGGATTTTCCCCCCGGGCAAACCTTGCATTTACAGTGTTAAAACCTCATTGCCTTTTTCCCTCCCGGGCCTCCTTTATCAGATCCCTTTTGTAATAACATATTTTCCTCTTTTGGTTTTGATTACTTCAGAGCTTAGTATCGTCTGCAAAGATGATATTTACTGTGTAAATCCTGTGTAAGATCATTAATAAAAATTTAAAGAGGATGGGGCCCCAATACTGACCCTTGGGTCCCCACTGTAAAAAGGATCCATTGAGTATTCCGTTAATTACACCCTTTGTTTTCTATCATGACCAGTTGCTTACCCCCTTGCCCCCCTTTTCCCCCAGTCCAAGCATTCTCATTTACTTTCCACCTTTATGTGCACCGATCAAATGCTTTAGAAAAATCTAAAATAGACATCCTGCCTCACCCGACCGCTAGCACTGATTCCCCATAAAGCTGAGAGATTAGTCTACAGGACGATCCCTTTATAACCCATCTGAAAAGGCGTTAAAATTTATTTTTTGAGATACTCCAGGATAGCATCTCGAAAAACCCTTCAAAAAATTTTTTCCAAAAACAAAATTTTTGCTTTCGGGGCCCATAGTTTCCTGGTCATTTTTGCCCCTTTTGAAAATTGGCACCACATTTTCTTCGCCAATCCTTTGGGGAACCCCGTTTTTAACACCCCAATATTTGAAAAGGGGCCAAACTATGACATCACTTAACTCACTCATTTCTGAAAAGGGGATTGAAAAAAAACGCAAGAGACAGGGGGAATACTCCTGTCGGGGCCAAAACAAAAAGGAGAGCACTATGTTTAAAAAAAGGAACTAGTAATGGGTGGGGCCCCATTTGAAACCTGGCCCAAATGGGGCCCTGAAACGGGTTTTTAAAAGATGAAACTGAAAGGCCCTCTTTTTCCCATCAGCATATGGGGCCCGAGACGCCTGCGCTTGGGGTTTTTAGTATTCTTTCCCCCATTGAGCATAATTGAGCTTTTTAGTTTCTTTTTGGGAATTTATGTCCCCATTTTTTTTTATGCCCGATGGGAGCTCTTAAAACAAAGCAATACAAAGTTTAAGGGTAATGGTTTTATCTTTTTCCCGCACTGGAGTGGTCGGCTTCAGCTTTTTTTTCAAAATTCCCCAGCTAAAGTTGGGTGTACCTAAACCCTCTCGGGCATAGTTGGCCTGGAAAAAAGAAACCCGTCAAGCGGAAAACCGCCCCCGCTCACAGAGCGTAAGGGCCTTGAGACATACCCCGGGAGTCATAACATAGGAAAAATTTAAAAAAAAAAAAATATTTAAAAAGGAAAAAAAAAAAAAAAAAAAAAACCACAACCCTTTAAAAGTAAAAAAAAAAAAAAAAAAAACCCTTGAAAGCTCAAAATATTGGGGTGTGAAGAAAAAAAAATTTTAAGGGGAAATGTCCCCCTTTTAAAAAAAAATCCCCATCTCCTGTTTAAGGTTATGCCTAGGAATCGTGGGTCTGCAATAGTTTTTTTTTCTCCCTGTTTTTTTCACCCCCCAAAAAAACCCCAGTACAGATACAGCCTCTTTTTAAAAAAAAACTTTTTGCTGTTCACTGGCGCAAGAAAGACTTTTGAATCTTTTTCCCAAAATTGATCTTGACCCCAACTTCTAATCAGTTCTGCTTCAAAAATAAGTAGAGCCCCAAAAAACAAACCCAAAATTCTTTTTCCCTAAAAACACGCCCCCCCTTGCCCCACAGGCTATTTTTGGGAATTAAAACCCGCCAAAAGGGTCTGTTAACCTCTCCCACTACTGCCATCACCTAAGCCACCTATACTGATGCATGTCCCCAAAAAGGGTTTGGCAGGGGAAACGAACCCTGTCCTGTGAAAATTTCCCCCAGTCCCCCACGTTTCCCGGGAAAATCAGTCATTGTACCTGCAGCTGCTCCCACAAAACCAAAAACATTTGCTTTTAAATAAAAAATGTGACTCGGGGCCGCACCTAAACGCTCACGGGCCCGGGCCCCATTTTAACAACCCTTTGAAATATACACTGAAACCAGCCCACTTGTTTTCAAAGCGTCTCGGGGAAATTTTTTTCTCAAAGGGTTTATTGTGGCAAACCCGTCTTTGAAACATATACACAGCTAGGATATACCGCCATATAGTGCTGACAACAGACGTAGAGGGCTCCCATAGAAAAAAATTTTAACAGCCCTGCGCCGGGTGCCCGGGCTCCCCAAATTTTTTTTTCAAAGGGATTTCCCCAGTACCCCCCCAACAAAAGGCTCCCCACTGTACGGGAACTCCCATAACCAGAATGCAGAACACAGCGCTCCCCTTGTACGGGGAACTCCCATAGAACAAAAAGGAAGAAACGGGGCGCTCCCCCTGTACGGGAACTCCTATAGAACAGAAATGGAGACCACAACCCCTTTCCCTGAAACTAGGAACTCCCATATAACAGAATGGAGAACAAAACGCTTCCCTGGTCTGGGAAACTTCCCATAGAACAAAAAGGAGAGAACAGAAAGCCTCCCCCCTGTACGGGAACCCCAAATAAAAGGAGAAAAACAGCTCCCCCTGTACGGGAACTCCCATAAGGAAACAAAAAGGCGCTCCCCGGGAATGGGAACCCCCCGGAGAGTAAAATGGAGAAAAACAGCGCCCCCCCGTACGGGGAACGGGCCCCCAAAAGGGAAATTTTTGGTGAAAAAAAAACGTTCCTCTTTACGGGGAACCCCCAGAGAGGAAAATGGAGAACACAGCGCTCCCCTGTACGGGGAACCCCCCCTAAACAAAAAAGGAAACACAGCGTTTCCCCCTGAACGGGGAAACCCTCCCAAAGAGCAAAGGGGGGAGAACCCCAAGCGCTCCCCTGTATTGGGAACCCCCAATAGAACTGAAGGGAAAGAACACAAGCGCTCCCCGGCTTTGGGGAACCCCCATAGAACAAAAAGGGAGAACAAAGCGCTCCCCGGGTACGGGAACTCCATAAAAACAAATGGAGAACACAGCGCCCCCCTGAAACTGGAACCCCCATAGAAAAAAGAATGGAGAATACACGCTCCCCTGTATTTGGGAATTTCCCATAGAGCAGAATGGAGAACACAGTGCTCACCTGTACTGGGAACAGAATGGAGAGTCCTGCACTCTGAGATGCAATTTTCAGGGGCCCTTTCTAAAAAATCCCAAATGGGACCCGCCCTTTTTAGCCCTTTGATGCCCCTCTCCAAGCTACATGCCATAAAGGGAGGGGAACCCCCCTTTTAGTGAACCAAGTACTTTATCCATCAGAACCAGTTTTTTTTCAGATTTTGTTTTTTCCCCCCTGGCCTTCCAAGAGCCATAACTGATTTATTTTTCCATCTACATAAACACGAGGGCTTGATTGTTTTTGTGGAACAAGATGTTCTTTTTAATAGTAGTATTGATGTTATCATGTGATCTATCAGAAAAAAAATAAAAACATTTCTTTTTGTGGTAGAATGTGAAAAAAAACCCACTTGCGCCATGTTGCGGGGGTTTTGTTTTTACAGTGTTCACTCTTCGGTAGAAATGATGTGTTCCCTCCATTCTGCAGGTCGGTGCGATTCCAGCGATACCAAATCTGTAGGGTTTTCGTTATGTTTTAGTACTTTAAAAAAAAAAACTTTTTCTATTTTTCAAATTTCACTGTAACCAGTAAAAAAAAAAATTCCATCTAAGGACCTGAGGGCTTGTTTTTTGCGGGCTGAAGTGAAGTTTTTATCGGTACCATTTTGGGTTACATGCAATCCGTTGATAACTTATTATTCCCTCTTTTGGCATTGGATTTTTCTCTACCTTGTTCACTTTAGGGGATAAATAATGATCGTACGTTTATGGATGCGGTAAAGCCAATTATGCGTAAATTTTTCCAGTTTTGCAAACAAATCGCAAAAGGGGGGTGATTTGAATTTGTAATATTTTAAATTTTAAACATTTTTACTTGTACTTATAGACCACATAGGGTACTTAAACACTTGAGGACGCGATATCGTGTACACTGTTCTGCAATAGTAGTATCTTGCATAACAGTGTACAGCAATTATAGCCTAAAGCTGGGTGTGATGGGAGTAGTAAGATGGCAGCCATGTAGGTCCTCTTTAGGACCCCATGTGTGTTTTTTTTGGGGGTGGGGGGAACATTCGGGGACTCTTCCTTAAATAGGGGGAATGAATGGTCCTGCAGCCTTTCATTAGAAAAAAATTGCCGACAGGGCCCGGAAACCCTTGTACACTATCCTGCAATACGAATGTATAGCAGAACAGTGAAAAGTTAAAGCTCTCCCATTACATCGGCCTCTGGAAGGGTTTAAGAGGGGAATTAAGATGGTGGGCCTGTGGGTCTTCATTATTGTACTTCACCACTAGGGGCCAGCATCCTTTGTACACTATTCTGCAATACTAATGTATAGCAGAACAGTGTACAGTTACAGCTCTCCTATTACACCGGCCTCTAGCAGGGTGTAATAGGGGCAGTAAAATGGTGGGTCCACGGGTCTTCATTGGGGTACTTATCCACTATGGGGTACACCCTTGTACACTATTCTGCAATACAAATGTATAGCAGAACAGTGTACAGTTACAGCTCTTATATTACACCAACCTTTGATAACAGATGCAGTAAGAGGCGGGTTTGGGCCTTATTGCCCGGGCCAACTCCCAATTTGCCCCCGCATTGCATCCGGGGAACCGATGAAGGGGGGGGGCCCTCTTCCTTTCAACCTTTTCACTTTTTCGGGGCATCAAGTAAAACATTGGGATCGATCCCCTGCCCCCTTTTCTTTTGTCGGGTATAGGTTTGTAACAAAACACCCAGAAACCCCGGGGGGTAAGAGCAGGGTCAGACCCTACCCGCTACAATTTGCAACCCCCTTATGACGGGCAAGGTAGTGCCTTGGGGGCCCCGGGCCCTCTACCTATCCATTGTCCGGGCCCTCCGGAAATGACGGGAACAGCACAAATAAAGAAATTGCCCCAGAATTGTTTTACTAACAGACATAGGGGGGGCCCCTTTTTTAAAATTATTCTGCAGTTTCTTTTCCCCACCCATTAGGTGGTGGGGGGCCCTTGTATTTTGCTCGGGGCCCCCATAATGCATTTCCACCGAAAATCATTAAAACCGCCATTGTGTAAAGGGGTCAATGACCCTCGCTCTTGACCGAGACCGGGGTGAGCAAAAAAAATTGGGAAGGGCTAGACTTTTCCCTGACTCCTTAAAAGTTTTGGGCCTTGCCCATTTTAGGGGGTTAGAGTCTGACTGATTGATCTGTGGACAGAGTCTTTTAAAGGTACAAGACAGCTGTCTCTAATGCAGGTAAAGAGTTGATTTGGAGCATCTAACTGGTCTGTAGGAGCCAGAACCTTTTAAAGGTTGGTAGGGGGTCAAATATTTATTTCTCTCACAAAATAAAAAAATTATAATTTATACATTTGATTTTCTTTTGGGGTTTTTATTTTTGGTTTTTCTCTCAAAGTTAAAATTTTAACCCCCTTGAATCATAGACTGGTACACAATCAGCAAGGGATCAAATAATTATTTCCTTCACTGTATTGATCATCAGCTCCCCTAGTGGTGGCTGCAGGTATCAGTCATATCAGGACTTTGGGTGCCAACTTGGCAAAAGATCTCGGAGTTACCCGGACACCGCAGATAGGAACGGCATAAAGTTTCCTCGTGTTACGAAACTTGAAGGCGACAGTTAAAGGATACAAAGAACAGCAACACCTGGTGATGTTTAATGGCTCCAATCAACCCGACGAGGGCGATGACGAACAGCAGGATCCCGACCGCCACGGCGACTCCGACCACGCGCAGACTGGAGATGAGGCCAAAGCCGATCCCCCAGGCGGCAATGCCGATCAGCAGGAGGCTGACCATCTGGAAGAGAGCAGAGGGCAAAGTCAGGATATGGAAAAGAGTCATCTGCTCCTGGGAAAGCTGGGTGACAAATGGTTTGGCGGCCATTAAATCTCCATCCAGCTTTCCTAGGACCCTGCAAATATGGTCATTCTCATCTAGGTATACAGAAATACATCTCACCGACACATATAAGGAGAGGTTTGTCATTCAGGATTCTGGGAAAGCTGGGTGACGACTGGTTAATCGACCATTTAATCTCCATCCAGCTTTCCTAGGACCCTGCAAATATGGTCATTCTCATCACGGTGTTACAGAGCATGACATCTCATCACAAAAGGAGGATGTTGTCAATTCCGGATCTGGGAAAGCTGGAGTGATGCTTATGTCAGCTATAACTGTTGTTGGTCACTCAGCTTTCCCAGAATCAGAAGTTACAGGGAAATGACTGGGAATAATTATGCTGCAACAGAAAGTCCGATGTCCCTCTTTTTGTCCCTGCTGGTAATAAAGTACATTCCATCCCAGCCATTTCCTTGTTATTTCCGATTCTGGGAAAGCTGAGTACTTCGTTGCCACACAATTTTTCTAGGTTCCTGAATGACATCTCTATAAGTAAATGAGATGTATTTTTGCATAACTAGATTATAGTGTCTACATTTGCCATGCAGGATTCTAGGGAAGATGGATGGAGATTTGATGGCCGGCAACCCAGTCCTCACCCAGCTTTCCCAGGAGCAGAGATAACAAAGGGCCAAGCAGACTTTATAATGATTTAACAAAAAATGACACTCAGCTATTCCAAACTACAAGTTCTTCTAGTTGCAGCATAGTCTTTCCAGCCACTTCATCGTTTCTGATTCCGGGAAAGCTGGGTGAGTACTGGTTTGTTGGTCATTGAATCTCCATCCAACTTTCCTAGAATCCTGCATGACAAGTGTAGCCATTATATAATGTAGAATTGCAAAGTACATCTCAATTACATATACAGACAGGTTTGTATGGGAAAGACAGGAGTATGGGAAAGCTGGGTAACCTACACTTTGTGAATGTGACATGGGGCTAACTGCAGCCACATCTGTGCTTTTTGGTTTCAAGCTGAGGGTTTGTTACAATTGAATCCAGTCTGGACAATCTTCTGTAATGTCAACCTATCAGCAGCAGATATCCCTCTCTTGTTCTGATAGTTTGTTACAATGTATCAGCGCAGGGAACATGTATCCGCCTGAAGTCCCACAGCATTATCCACACTGGATACAATTGTATCAAACTCTTAAAGGGGTTGTCTCACTACAGGGATTGCTGCTTTTTATGTTAAAGATCTTGCAAAACCAATCACATTCACTTTGAAATAGTTTGTCCATTAACAGTGTCCTACACCTCATCCTAGTTACCCCTCTGGAATGGGAAAGCATCAAGATCCTCAGGTTTGCTATAGCCTACATACCTGTATGATCTAATCCTGAATGGCCTAGTTTAGCAACTGGTTGCTATAGCTACCGAACTGTTAGATCTCTCCTTTAGGCTGCCAGCACTGGTTGCTATACTACAGACCTTTTGATCTATCCAGATAGGCCTGTCAGCACTAGTTGCTATTGCTACAGAACTGATTGATCTCTCTGATAGCTTCAGCACTGGTTGCTATAGCTACAGACCGTTTGATCTATCCCTGATAGCTGTCAGCACTGGTTGCATAGCGACAGAACTGTTTGATCTCTCCTGTAGCTGCCAGCACTGGTTGCTATAGCTATCAGACCTGGCTTCTCCTGCACCTAGCAGAACCGTAAACACGAGAGCCTCCCCTGAATTCAAAAAGTGAAAAACCCCCAAGGGGAAAAACAGGACGAGTAAGAGGATTCAGAGTGACACAACCCCTTTAACGGTGAATTGAGTAGGGGTTACGGTTTTTCAGCCCCTGGATGCAAACAAGAGCATTCTCATTCAATGACAACAAACAGATCTTGGTAGCAGGGACGAATGAAACAAAGTCTATAGAAAACTGCAGAACTTTCCATTATTCAGCGATTAAGCTTCATTTACATGAAACCAGAAAATCCCTTTAAGAACAAAACAATGGCATCCGAAGGTTCAAAACGCGTTCAGCTCTGCTACATCTGAGTGGAAAGAAAGGAGAGCCTCATTAGCATCCTGGTGTTGTCCAGAGCCCCCTGATGGATGGCCGGGGCCTGGCACGTTATGGAGCTGGAGAGGAAGTACAGACATTTCCAGCTCTTCCTGTGAAATGGGATCAAAGTAAGGGCCAAAATGAGACCAAAAAAGACTCATATTCCAGGATGACCCTGGGGACCCCTCAGTGACCGTCCTCCTGCTACGACCCTACAGAATAGAGCAAGCACTCTTATTACTGCAGATCCCTACTGGCCCCATACAGCGCTGCCATTTCAGGGCCCTACACAGCTGAAGCATCTGGGCCCCTCCCCAGTTATCAGATTCTGTCTTGCACCATATCAGCGGACCCCTTTTTTTTTAACCTGGTGCCGAAAACCGTAGGGCAGGTGTCAGTTTCTCTCTGCACCGGAGATCGGGAACTAATTGTACAGCTGCAGGAGTGGAGTGCCGGCTGTCAGGAGCAGCCGGGCTCTCCAGGGAGACGGCAGGGATGGTTTATTATCATCCCTGCCTTCCAGATCATTGTATATATAGCCCTCAATGAGCACTACATATACATATAGGCGGAAAGCCTCCCAGTGCCGGCAATCACGTTACCACCGAGGCTCGGTTGCTGTAGATGCTTCTGGGCTTTAACAGACCCCAATCAGTTGTGCAGGAGGTATATTCCCCCTATATGCCCTATAGCCAGGGCCAACAGATCAACTCCAGTTACAAGGACAAACAGAGAGAAAACCTTATGTACAAATGCCCCCAGAGGGGGAGGTGGATTGGGGGGGGGGGGGGGGGTGGGGGGGGAATACCGGGCAAATTTCCAATGACATTGTCCATAAGACCATCAATGTAAAATACGCCAGGCGTCAATCATGGACCAGAATTATTACGCAAGGCGTAATTTTCAGGCATATACGCCCGACATCACCAGTAGGAACAGTATAGGAGGCACAGCAAATCCGTTTCTTGGGGCTATCGCGCACATTTGTCACTGTTTAAATTACCCCCACTTTTTGCAAGGGCAATAGCTAAGTACACAAAAACCACCCAAACACACAATAACCCCGTGTGAATACCCGGCCCTAACAGCTCACACAACACAGCATACCTTTAGCAACGCCCCCGCAGACACTAACACCTTATATCACCTACATTGTATGTGAATGTCCGTGACGGAAAAGTGACGCAGTTACAAAACTTATTCTAGAGACATTTTTAGTGTAAAATAAATAATTGAGAAAAATAAATTTTTATTAATTCTTTTACTAATTTTTTCCCCTTCTTTAAAAAATAAAATAAACAAACATAAAAATAAATAAAATGCAAAAAAATAAAGTAGAATAATAAACCGAGCACAAAAGCAGTGTTATAAGAGTTCAAAACCTGCAACGTAGTAACGGAAAAGGAAGTGAGCCACGGTCAGGAGGAGGGGAAACAGCCCGGTCAGGAACTAGTTGAAGGGGTGTTCCATAGAATATGCCATCCAAGTGTGAAAGATGCGGCTTCCACCTAAGGGACTCACACTTATCTCTGGAACTTCCTCCAAAAGTGATGAGGCCTATCAATGTAGGAGATGGAAATGCCCCTTTAAATTTTGATGGTACCAACAGATGTGTGGGGGCCCCTGAGGAGGAATACTTGCCACCTCACTACGAGCGCACTGCCCCGAGGGGCCCCTGAGGAGGAATACCTGGCCCTACCTGGCCCCGATGGGTGCCCCTGAGAGAAATACTGGCCCCCAGAGACTCATGAAGCCCCCACTGCCCGAACTGCCCCGATGGGGCCCCTGAGAGGAATACTGCCCGAACTGCCCCGATGGGGCCCCTGAGAGGAATACTGCCCGAACTGCCCCGATGGGGCCCCTGAGAGGAATACTGCCCGAACTGCCCCGATGGGGCCCCTGAGAGGAATACTGCCCGAACTGCCCCGATGGGGCCCCTGAGAGGAATACTGCCCGTACTGCCCCGATGGGGCCCCTGAGAGGAATACTGCCCGTACTGCCCCGATGGGGCTCCTGAGAGGAATACTGCCCGTACTGCCCCGATGGGGCTCCTGAGGAATACTGCCCGTACTGCCCCGAGGGGGCCCCCTTTTGAGAGGAAAAAATCCCGATTGCCCCCGATGGGGCCCCCTGAGGGAATCTGCCCGTCTGCCCCGAGGGGGCCCCGAGAGAATACCCCCGGGTATGCCCGAGGGGGCCCCTGAAGGAATTTGCCGACCCCCCCGGGGGGGCTCCTGAAGGAATACTCCTACTGCCCCGATGGGGCTCCTGACGGGAGCACTGCCCCGATGGGGCTCCTGACGGGAGCACTGCCCCGATGGGGCTCCTGACGGGAGCATGCCCCAGGGGGCCTGACGGGACCCTCCCCCGATGGGGCCCTGAGGGAGACGCCCCGATGGGGCTCCTGAGAGAAGCACTGCCCGGGTACGCCCCTGCAGGGCTGAGGCCACCGCATATAGGACATAAAATGTGCATTTTTCCCCCATAGAGGCTAGACTCGTAAAAGTATAATTGAGGGGTAGCCCAAAACCCATAAAATGGGGCTGCAAAAACCCATAAAATTTTAAAAGGGTGTGGATACTTTCCATTTTCTTTTATTGCTTCCATGTATCTAAAATTAAAAAGAAAGCAATTTTTGACCCCGATTCCCCGGGAGCTCGTACTTGTTCATACACCAGATCTTCAATGCCAATTCAGTGTAGATTTTAGATGCAGATTTTCAAATCTAGTTGTGGATCTGAGGCTAAATCTACATTGAAGTTGGTGTATAAATCAGCCACGTGCACAAACCCTAAAAGGGCCATGCAGAAGGTTTTGACCTCAGCCTTAGAAATGCCCCTGACTACTGTGCATTTCTACATTGACTTCAATAGGATAAGGCAAAATCCGCAGATAGGGTAAATTCACACGATGGATTTGATGCAGGATTCCATTTTGGACCCCTCGTTAAAATTCTGGTGTAATCCAATGGCTGTTCATTTCAATGGGTTGTGGTCGTCCCCATGAACTACAGCGCGGATTTTACACACCAGGGATTTCAAATCTGTGGCGCGGAAAGAAAAGAATGTACATGTCCATGTATTGAGGCAGGAGGATCCTGGGTTGGCCTCACTGAAGTGGGGGTAACCCATGTCCAAATCAGAGGTGAATACCATCCCTAGAAAAATTCAATCCTGGGCAGAAATCCTAAGTATTGTCTAGGATTTCTGTCGAGAAAAACATATCAGAGTTTTCCGATTGAGAAAATTTGACGTGTGAACTTAAACCTTTCCTGCAGAGTTTGGTGAGGATTTTACCTTCTTTCACTGAAATCAATGTAGTGAAATCCACAGTAAAAGCCCCAAGAGATCTCCAGCAAAATCCACACCACTTTTCGACTACGTCTCCACAGCACTGGTTTATGGTCTGACTTTTTAAGGAGATTCAGTATCTAAAATCCGCAAAAATCCAACTGCAAATCATCCCCATAGACCCCACAGCTCGGATTCAAAATCCAAAATTCATTCAAAAATCTTAGAACATGTTCTAGAATTTGGTGTAAAATGGCAAAGTATAGTACTGTTCCATGTGAGCCGTCCGAAATCCGAAAAATGCACAAAATCCGCGGGAAAAAAGTGGTCAAAAACTGATTGTAAAATACTGGTCGGATTCTGTAACAGAATCTGACAGTATTTTACATTTGCTGTGTAGATGTAGCCTTATGTGCTGATTTACAGCAAAAAATGCTGTGGATTGTATCCTGCGGATTTTCTGCAGAGTCCGCAGCAGATCTGCCTCATGTGAAATTACCCCAAGGCATGAAATACTGTGCAAACTGTGTGTCAAACTAAATCCAGATGCAACGGACACATTTCTTCATTCCAGATTGACTCTATTGTAGAATTCAGAATAAAAAGCATGCGTATCCCACACTGAAATCCACCCGCATTTCCTGCTAAATTCCACACAAAAAAATTCCATTATATTTATGTTGCAGCGTGGATTTTTCCAATGCCGGGCTTTTATATTGCGTGGATTTGAATTGATTGCAATCCCCATCTAAATCCGCGGCAAAAACTGCCCCACAGAAGATAAAATCCGTGGCAGAAATCCATATGGATATCTGCTGCAGTGGATTCTCCATCAATTTTTGTTTTTATTATCCTCCATTCACACAGAAAGCTAAATTCAGACTGACTTCTGTTGTAAAATTACATTCCTAAAATCCACGTTTTATGCCACAATATACACATCAAAGTATCATGTGTGAATCTAGCCTAGAACCCCATTCACATAGTGCTATAGAATTCAGTATAGAGAGCACTCGTATCCTGCACTGAAATCCACCTGAGTTTCATGCCAAAATACGCAGAAAAAACATCCCATTATATTTATGGTACAGCGTGCATTTTTCCAATGCAGGTCTTTTATTTTGCACCGATTTGAATTGATTGCAGCTAATCCCCAGCTAAATCCACAGCAAAAACTGCCCCACAGATGGATGACAAAATCCGTGGTAGAAATCGACATGGGTTTTTGCCGAAGTGGATTTTCCATAAATTTTTTTATTTATTTTTTTTATCCTCCGTTTACACAGAAAACTTAATTTAGACTTCGGCAGCAGTGCACTGTGGGAGCTCAGTCAGGCAGCGATCACCTGAGGGGTCATGTGACGGACCACATACAGGTTCCAGGAAGGAACTAACTCTGGAATGGAGAAGAACAGGTGATTAAGATTGAGATCTGGAACAGATAGTAGCGGAGAGTTTCTATACAGTTCTTCAACTTTTCATGTAGATTATTTTGAGAAACATTGTTGAAAAAATGCAGTTTTCCTTTAAGGGAATCAGGAACCAGGGTTCCACGGTTTTAGAGAGGTCCCGATGTATGTCCATTTACTGAAGAGTGCCCCGATACTGAAAAATAATACAATTGTGGTAAATCTAAGCCCAGAAGGAGGAAAGTGCAAAAGTTCTTCAAGAGAAATGCACTCTGCAAGGACAAGGACCAGCTCAGCCCGCTCCTTGTAGGACAATAGACGGCTGTGTGTGAACCCGGATTTACAGCAATCCTGCACAACAAAGCGCTCGGCTGCAGCGGCTTAATCACCGGCTTCACCCACAAAGGTCATCGGAGCCCTGATCTGCCACATTCCTCACACATACCTTACCTAAAAGTGGCATGAAAGAGCAAAAAAAGACAAAAAAGTAAAAACCTTTAAGTTGTCAATTATGTTATTTAGATGTTTTCACTTTTATCTGTGCCTTGGAAAGCTGGGTGTCAAACAATTTTTTTTACCCATTCTTGGTCACTCAGCTTTCCAAAGATCCTGAATGGCAAAACTGACATGAGCGCCAGAGAGATGTATCTACAGTGCCGGACTGGGATGCCTGGGCCCACCAGCGGAGTCCATTCCTGGGGTCCCTCCAGCGGAGTCCAGCCATTGGGGCCCCACCATTCCTTGAGGGCCCACCAGCGGAGCCCATATCTGGGAGTCCCACTAGTGGAGTCAACCCCTGGGGGGCCCACCAGTGGAGCCCACCCCTTGGGGGCCCACCAGTGGAGCCCACCCCTTGGGGGCCCACCAGTGGAGCCCACCCCTTGGGGGCCCACCAGTGGAGCCCACCCCTTGGGGGCCCCTCTGCCTTCTGGCCCCATAGTGGCTGCTATGGCTATAGCTATGCCCATGGTGGCAAGGGGTGGGCTAATGGGCTGATTTACCATTCTGGAGTCTGGGGAAAGCTGGCTACCAGCAAGGTTTTTATTACGTTCCTCATCACCCAGCTTTCCAGGGTCCTGAATGGGAGCAGAGATGATGTATCATGATGTAACTTGGTGAAATTGATTTCATACTCAATGAACCAGGAGAAGAGGCAGGCCTGCCATTCAGAAGTCTGGGAAAGCTGGGTGGTACTGGCTATGGGAGCGCTGGTGGCAGATGGAGTATGGAGAGACTGGAAACCCGTCCAGGGGTCTGAGAGATAAAGGTTCCCAGGCTCGGAGCCCGGAGCGCCCCCTCCAATCACCAAGTGAAATGTTACACGGCTACTTAACCCCTTGTCAAAGCCATTTGTGAATGGGTGACTGAATCTTTCAGAGGCATCAACAATGGCTGAACTGGTGCAGGCCATCTCCATGGAAACAGCTGCGTGCGCATCCCCACACGGATGATGCCGCAGGCCCGGCCGCTGATGTCAATGCTGCTATTGTGGGAACAGAGCCAAGGAAAGTGAGGAGAGAATGGAGGAGGCAGAAATGATTCTCCTGTACATTCAGGATCACTCTATACCATGGAAACTACTAGAAGATTAGCTGCATAGCAACCAGACGGTCACCATAGGGATGCTGGTGTCACCCATAGCAACCAGACGGTCACCATAGAGATGCTGGTGTCACCCATAGCAACCAGACGGTCACCATAGAGATGCTGGTGTCACCCAGAGCAACCAGAGGTTACCATAGAGATGCTGGTGTCACCCAGAGCAACCAGACTGTCACCATAGAGATGCTGGTGTCACCCATAGCAACCAGGCGGTCACCATAGAGATGCTGGTGTCACCCAGAGCAACCAGACAGTCACCACAGAGATTCTGGTGTCACCCAGATCAACCAGACGGTCACCACAGAGATACTGGTGTCACCCATAGCAACCAGACAGTCACCATAGGGATGCTGGTGTAACCCATAGCAACCAGACGGTCACCATAGAGATGCTGGTGTCACCCAGAGCAACCAGATTATCATCATAGGAAAGCTATAGTCAACCAAAGCAGCCTGACTGTCACCATAGAGATGCTATTGTCACCCATAGAAATCAGATTATCACCATAGAGATGCTGGTGTCAACCATAGGAACCAGACTGTCACCATAGAGATGCTGGTGTCACCCATAGCAACCAGACTGTCACCCTAGAGATTCTACTATAACCCATAGCAACCAGCCAGTCACCATAGGGATGCTGGTGTAACCCATAGCAACCAGACAGTCAGCATAGGGATGCTGGTGTCACCCATAGCAACCAGACAGTCATCATAGGGATGCTGGTGTCACCCAGAGCAACCAGACCGTCACCATAGGGATGCTGGCGTCACCCAGAGCAACCAGACCGTCACCATAGGGATGCTGGCGTCACCCAGAGCAACCAGACCGTCACCATAGGGATGCTGGCGTCACCCAGAGCAACCAGACCGTCACCATAGGGATTGTGCGTCACCCAGAGCAACCAGACCGTCACCATAGGGATGCTGGTGTCACCCAGAGCAACCAGACTGTCACCATAGAGATTCTACTATAACCCATAGCAACCAGACGGTCACCATAGAGATGCTGGTGTCACCCAGAGCAACCAGTCACCATAGAGATGCTGGTGTCACCCAGAGCAACCAGATCGTTGTCATAGAAAAGCTATAGTCAACCAAAGCAGCTAGACGGTCACCATAGAGATACTTGTGTCACTCATAGCAACCAGACTGTTACCATAGAGATGATGGCGTCCCTCATAGCAACCAGACTGTCATCATAGAAAAGCTATTGTAACCTATAGCAAGCAGACAGTAAACATAGAGATGCTGGTGTCACCCATAGCACCCAGATCGTCATCATAGAAACGTTATTGCAACCCATAGCAACCAGACAGTCACCATAGAGATGCTGGTGTCCCTCATAGCAACCAGATCATCATCACAGAGATTCTACTGTAACCCATAGCAACCAGACTGTCACCATAGTGACGATGGTGTCACCCAGATCATCATCATACAAAAACTATTGTAACCCATAGCAACCAGATTGTCACCATAGAGATGCGGGTGCCCCTCATAGCAACCAGACGGTCACCATAAAGATGCTGGTTCCCTCATAACTATCCGACTGTCAGCACAGCGATTATACTGCCACCCATAACAACAAGAATATCACCATAAAAATTAAGCTGTTACCCACAGTAACCAGAGTGTTACAATCGAGATGGATGACACTAATCATAGCAAAAAATAAATAAAAATATCACCAGAAGAATACTGGAGTCACAAACAACCAGATCACTATGCAAATAATGGTATCACCAGAGCAACCAAAAGGCCACCATGGAGATTCTGGAGTCACCCATAGCAACCAGGTAGTCACCATGGATATGCTGGTGTCGCCCATAGCAACCAGAAGGTCACCATGGGGATGCTGGCGTAATACATAGCAACCAGAAGGTCACTATTTATATGCTGGTGTCACCCATAGCAACCAGAAGGTCAACAAAGAGATGCTGGCATCATCCAAAGCAACCAGGTCACCATGGAGATGCTGATGTCATCCATAGCAACCAGAAGGTCACCCTGGAGATGCTGGATTCTTACACTGAAACACGTATGTCACCATAGAGATGCCAGCATTGTTTGAGAAGTTTGCGCTATTGTTCCTGACTGTGTACAACACTACTGATAGCAGCCCCGTTATACCCGGTACGTGTTCTCTTATGTTCCTCAAAAAGAGAACAGGATGAAAAAGCTGCAGAAACTTCCAGAAACGAGGTTCGCACCATAAATCAGGTCAGGAACAATTTCACACCCTGGAGAAGAACGCGCCGCAGAGAAGACGTAACTGTGATCACAGCGCAGCAGCCACCGTGTTCCTGAGAGGTCACCACGTGGCAGCATTACAGCCGGAGACGGGCTTCCTCCTGGTTATCAGATATCCTGGCAGCGGCGGGTATTTTTCCATGTGTCACAGGACAGGTGTTGGCACAACAGTGGCCAGAAGCAAGGACAAGGAATCCCATCATCTCCTGGAAGAGATGCTCGTATTTCCTAACGTCACAGCAGCGTCCACCCAATACATACTGCCCGCCACACCAGCTCCCATATACTATACAGTAGTGCCCACCCAATACATACTGCCCACTACACCAGCTCCCATATACTATACAGCAGTGCCCACCCAATACATACTGCCCACTACACCAGCTCCCATATACTATACAGCAGTGCCCACCCAATACATACTGCCCACTACACCAGCTCCCATATACTATACAGCAGTGCCCACCCAATACATACTGCCCGCCACACCAGCTCCCATATACTATACAGCAGTGCCCACCCAAAACGGACTGCCCGCCACACCAGCTCCCTATATATATACAGCAGTGCCACCCAATACATACTGCCCGCCACACCAGCTCCCATATGCCATACAGCAGTGCCCACCCAATACATACTGCCCGCCACACCAGCTCCCATATACGATACAGCAGTGCCCACCCAATACATACTGCCCGCCACACCAGCTCCCATATACTATACAGCAGTGCCCACCCAATACATACTGCCATCCCCATCAACTCCCATATACTATACAGCAGTGCCCACCCAATACATACTGCCCACCACACCAGCTCCCATATACTATACAGCAGTGCCCACCCAATACATACTGCCCACTACACCAGCTTCCATATACTACACAGCAGTGCCCACCCAATACATACTGCCCGCCACACCAGCTCCCATATACTATACAGCAGTGCCCACCCAATACATACTGCCCGCCACACCAGCTCCCATATACTATACAGCAGTGCCCACCCAATACATACTGCCCGCCACAGCAGCTCCCATATACTATACAGCAGTGCCCACCCAATACATACTGCCCGCCACACCAGCTCCCATATACTATACAGCAGTGCCCACCCAATACATACTGCCCACTACACCAGCTCCCATATACTATACAGCAGTGCCCACCCAATACATACTGCCCACCACACCAGCTCCCATATACTATACAGCAGTGCCCACCCAATACATACTGCCCACTACACCAGCTCCCATATACTATACAGCAGTGCCCACCCAATACATACTGCCCACTACACCAGCTCCCATATACTATACAGCAGTGCCCAACCAAAAAACAATTCCCACCACCCCAGCTCCCATATACTATACAGCAGTGCCCACCCAATACATACTGCCCACCACACCAGCTACCATATACTATACAGCAGTGCCCACCCAATACATACTGCCTGCCATAACAGCTCCCATATACCATACAGCAGTGCCCACCCAATACATACTGCCCGCCACACCAGCTCCCATATACTATACAGCAGTGCCCACCCAATACATACTGCCCGCCACAGCAGCTCCCATATACTATACAGCAGTGCCCATCCAATATACATTTCCCACCACACCAACTACCATATACTATACAGCAGTGCCCACCCAATACATACTGCCCACTACACCAGTTCCCATATACTACACAGCAGTGCCCACCCAATACATACTGCCCGCCACACCAGTTCCCATATACTATACAGCAGTGCCCACCCAAACATACTGCCCGCCACAGCAGCTCCCATATACTATACAGCAGTGCCCACCCAATACATACTGCCCACCTCAGCAGCTCCCATATACTATACAGCAGTGCCCACCCAATACATACTGCCCACCACAGCAGCTCCCATATACTATACAGCAGTGCCCACCCAATACATACTGCCCGCCACAACAGCTCCCATATACTATACAGCAGTTGCCCATCCAATATAACATTTCCCACCACACCCGCTACCATTATACTATACAGCAGTGCCCACCCAATACATACTGCCCGCCACAGCAGCTCCCATATACTATACAGCAGTGCCATGCCCGCCACAGCAGCTCCCATATACTATACAGCAGTGCCCATCCAATATACATTTCCCACCACACCAGCTCCCATATACTATACAGCAGTGCCCACCCAATACATACTGCCCGCCACACCAGCTCCCATATACTATACAGCAGTGCCCAACCAATATACATTTCCCACCACACCAGCTACCATAAACTATACAGCATTGCCCACCCAATACATACTGCCCGCCACAGCAGCTCCCATATACTATACAGCAGTGCCCATCCAATATACATTTCCCACCACACCAGCGACCATATACTATACAGCAGTGCCCACCCTGAACCCTGATCATCTAAAACCCCTGAGAGGTAAATCAAATAACATTGATATCTGATGACGTTGGTACCTGGCGGGGGATATATTAGTCAGTGACCAGTCAGTTTTTGATATTGGCACATGTAAGGATCTAAGCAACTCTGATGAAGGCCAAATTGTGATGTCTAGATTCATGGCAGCAGGTCAATGGAAGGGGCTCCTTTTAGCAGAATAATGCCCCCGGGGGCACAATGCAATAACTGTCCACGAATGAGAAATGTCTCCAAATTCCCCAGATCCCAAACCGATCGAGCCAATGTGGGATGAGTTGGAGAACAAGTCTCATCCATGGAGCTGATACCACAGGACTCTTCAGAGCTCCTGAGGAGTCCGGGTCTCAATGGGTTAGAGATGAGGGGCCTGCACAATGTTATGGCTGATGGGGTATGGACCAGTCATGGCAGCTCATGCTAAGGCTTCACATCACTCATTGTGCACATTATCGCCGTCACATTGTCACGACAGACATGTCTGGCAGCAGTCATAGGACAGACCGCTCCCATGCGCCCTCGCTGCTCTATGGACCCGTTCCTGACACCTTCATGTCTGCTTGATACAATCAGTGACCGAGGACAAACCGCAATTACAGACTCATATAACACGTGTCAGCGCAAAAGTACCACGAGATATGGCGCCGCTTCTACGGAGGATTCCCCTGAAAATCCAAAGGTCCCCAGAAAACCTTGAGTCATCTCTTTTCCAATCCCAGGAAAGCTGGGTGACCATATGACAGCAGTACTGCCACCTGCTTTACCTAGGTCCTGTATGGCAATGTTCCTGTCATGCATTAACCCCATAACATGATTGAACAAATTACTGAGCCCCACAAGATCAACACACTACTCTCCTCAAATACTCTGTGCTGCTGTGACGTCCCACTTGTCTCCATTAGATCATGACACTGTCCCATCACACGCAGTCATGTCCTTAATAGTCATTAGATGGTTAGACAAGTCACTTTCCCCAACAAAATCAGCATACTTCTCTTCTCAAATACTCTGTGCTGCTGTGTCACACTACGTGTCTATTTATTACTTGCATCATGATACTGTCCAGTCACTTGCAGCCCTGTCCTTACTAACATCATCACATAGGTGGACGGTTTACTCCCCACCACCCCATAAAAAAATTGCCATGATTTACTGAAATACTCAGAGCTGCTGTGAAATATTACTTTTCTCCATTAATTACTCGCATTTTGATACTGCTCCATCACATGCAGTCCTGTTCTCACTTACAATCATGACTGGACAGTAAACTCTCCAGCATATTATAAGATTAGCATAGTCATCTACTGAAATACTCTGTTCTGCTGTGACACCTCACGTTTCTCCAGTAATTACTTGCATCATGATATTACCCAGTCACGTGCAGCCCTGTCCTTACTAACATCATCACAAAGGTGGACAGTTTAGTCCCCGTCACCCCATAAAATAATTGCCATGATTTACTGAAATACTCTGTGCTGCTGTGACATCTTACTTTTCTCCATTCATTACAATACTGCTCTGTCACATGCGCCCTCGAAGTCCTGTCCTCACTCGTGGCTGGACAGTTTACTCTCCACCACGCTATAAGACCAGCACAATCATCTACTAAAATACTCTGTGCTGCTCTGACACCCCATATTTCTCCATTAATCACTTGCAACATGATACTGCCTCATCACGTGCAGTCCTGTCCTCACTAACATCATCATACGGTTGGACAGTTTACTCCCCACCACCCCATAACATCAGCACCATCATCTACTAAAATACTCTGTGCTGCTTTCCACATTCCAATGGCTGTATAACCCATCAGATTCTGACAGACATGCTACTCCAGTCCTGGGCTGGATGGTTTATGGCTTCTGGGCTCAGGTAAGGCTACCGATAACGATTTTTTTAGCCCTTGACCAAGAGAATTCCTATCTCTGACGAGCCGGTTTGTAAACCCTCAGATTCTGAGAGTGAGCAATCAATATCCGGGAGTTCAGCACATAGGACAGGGAAAGGGTGGTGTGCGTTTTTTTTACTTTATTTTTTTTAGACTTTTTTGCATTTTTTCATTCTTCCCATATGGGACTGAGCATTCGCTTGATCGCTGTTACAATACACTACAGTGTTTATAACGGAGTAAGGGCGGGAGTACGATTTTTACTTTTTTTTTTTTATTACTTTTTTTTTTTTTTTCTTTTACTTGTCCCAATGTGGGCCTGGGCCGAGTGATCGCTGTTATAACACATCACGGTACACAACTGTATTACAATGTATTATACCAGCTGTCAGTCAGCCTGTCACATCATGGCGATTATTCGCACCCTGTGATCACACTGCAGGGGGCCAATAGAGGACTCAGTGAGCCTAATCCCTCCAAAAACGCCTGCTATGGTCACTATTGACCGTGTGCTTTGGATGTTTTCAGGCTCAGGACCCAGGTGTCAACCTCTGGGGCCACATATATCCAGCGGGCTGCATGCTTGAGACCCCTGCTCTATAGCTTCCTCCTGTATAGGGAGAGCTATATGCAAGTGTATCCAAAGAGCAGAGTGTATGGACAGACACACTGGGCCTTATTTATCAAACTGTCTAGACTGTCCTTGTTGCCCACAGCAACCAAACAGCGCTCATAGAAACCAATCAAAGCCCATAGCAACCAGAGCGCAAAACAACCAATCAAGCCCATAGCCCCAATCAGGGGTACATAACAACTCACAGAGCCCACAGCCGCCAAATCAGGCCCACAGCCGCAATAGAGCTCAAAAACAACCATCAGAGCCCACAGCCGCCAATCAGAGCCCACAGCCGCCAATCAGAGCTCATAACAACTCATCAGAGCCCACAGCCGCCAATCAGAGCCCACAGCTGCCAATCAGAGCCACAGCTTGCCAAAACAGGCCCACAGCCGCCAATCAGAGCCCACCGCCAATTTAGAGCCACAGCCCCAATCAGAGCCCACAGCCGCCAGCCAATCAGAGCCCACAGCCGCCCAATCAGAGCCCACAGCCGCCCAATCAGAGCCCACAGCCGCCCAATCAGAGCCCACAGCCGCCCAATCAGAGCCCACAGCCGCCCAATCAGAGCCCACAGCCGCCAATCAGAGCCCAGCCTTCATTTTTCCAGACAAATAAAAAAAAAGAATTAAAGCTGAGCTCTGACTGGTTGCTATGGGATCCGATTGGCTGCTATGGTCAACAAAAAGTCATACTGCTAAACAGTTTTGATAAATGGGCTCCGATTGGTCGCTTGGAGCAACAAGGCTAATATCACTGCTAGAGAGTTTTGATAAAGCCCTTTCTCGCTAAGAAAACTGGATGACATCTTAGGCCATGTTCACACGACAAAGGACAAAATCCTAGTCAGATTCTGAATCCTAAGGGCTGGTTCACACGGCTTATTCAAGCCGTAATTGCGGGACGGATTTAGCTCGCAATTACGGCTTGAATAAGCCGTGTGAACGGGGGCGGGGCGGGGGGTGGCTGCTCGCCGGCCCCATAGACATGCATTATCCACGGCACGTATACGCTGCTAGTAATTCACCTGTCACATCATTCGCCGAGCGGGGAGAGGAGACGGAATCCATAGTTCTCTATGAGAAATGTGGATTACCGTAATGGCTGGGACGGATTCGCAGTACGGCGCACAATACGGCTGCAATCCGTCCCTGCAAATAAGCCTTGTGAACGAGACCTTAAGGCTACTTCTATATAGCAACAATTTACAGTCGGATTTTTAAGCAGACTTGGTATTTAGAATCCGAAAAATCCAAATGTAAATTTTCCCCATAGACCTCAATAGAAAATATGAGCTGTGATTTTCTGAGGTCGGATTTCAAATATGAAATCAGATCAAAAACTTAGAACATGTTCTATAATCCGACGTATTTCACTTGAAATTATAGTTACAGTTCAATGTTAACGGGCCGAAAAATGACCGCAAAATCCTCACAAAAAAACGAAAGCGGATGGTAAAATACTGGTCGGATTCTATAACAGAATCTGACGGGTTTTTTAATTGCCTTGTGCACGTAGCCGAAACCACATAGACTATGTCTACACAGCTTATGTGAAAATACCATTGAGAATCCAACGACATTTTAACATCGCCGGACCGCGGTTCTAGGTGCGGGTTTGCGCAGAAAACCGCTGTCCGTATTTTTGTAGTTTACCGCAACTCAGTACATTGACTGTTCAGGGAATCCCCGTAAGATAGAACAAAGTTTATCAATCTGACAGTAGAATATTACGTATTTTGTAGACTACACACGGATTTTTCTATTGCGGTCTATGGGCGCTGGTTTACAGTCGATTTTTCTATTGCGGTCTATGGGGCGCTGGTACAGTCTGGATTTTTTTCTATTGCGGTCTAGATGGGGCGCTGGTACAGTCGTATTTTTCTATTGCGTTCTATGGCCCTGTTACAGTCGGATTTTTTCTATTGCGGTCTATGGGGCGCTTGGTTAAAGTGGGGATTTTCTATTGCGGTCTATGGGCGCTGGTTTACAGTCGATTTTCTATTGCGTCTATGGGGACGCGTTTACAGTCAGATTTTCTATTGCGTCTATGGGTGCGCTGGTTACATCGATTTTCTATTGCGGTCTAGGGGCGCTGGTTACCAGTGTATTTTCTATTGCAGTCTAATGGGGCGCTGGTTACAGTGGGATTTTCTATTGCCAGTCTATATGGGGGCCAGGTTAACAGTGGGATTTTCTATTTGCGGTTATTGGCTCTGTTAAATGGGATTTTCTATTACGGTCTATGGTCCCTGGTTACAGTGGGGATTTATCTATTACGGTCAATGGGCACTGGTTACAGTGGGATTTTCTATTCCGGTCTATGGGGCGCTGGTTACAGTCAGATTTTCTATTGCGGTCTATGGAACGCTGGTTACAGTGGAATTTTCTATTGAGGTCTATGGGCCGCTGGTTACAGTCGATTTTTCCTATTAAAGTCCTATGGGTGCGCGGGTTACAGTCGGATTTTCAATTACAGTCTATGGGGCGCTGGTTACAGTCAGATTTCTATTGTGGGTCCTATTGGAACTGGTACCAGTTGATTTTTCTATTGCGGTCTGTGGGGCACTGGTTACAGTCGCAATTTCTATTCCGGTCTATGGGGCGTTGGTTACAGTCGCATTTTCTAAATCCACCAAAAAAATGCGAACAGAAACCAGCCTTAGCCAAGTGTTTGAACAGTATTTTACAAAGAAAAAAAAAAAAAAGGATTTTTAACTTTTTAAAATAAATTTGGGTGCAGATTTAGACACTGACGAAAAACTATTGAAAAACCAAATCCTAAATCACAGTGTAAAGCTAGAGCTACCCATTCTGTGTAGATAGATATATCTCTACACTGTCAACAAAAAAAACTAAATCTAAAATCCACGTACAACACTTTCTGGTCGGTTTTCAAGCAGTCCCATCGACTTCAATTGTAAATTTTCAGACTTTTTCAAAGTGAAATCCGGTGTAAGAACGTCCATATTACAAATCTTTTGCAAAATCCCACCTCAGAAAATCCGAGCCGTGAAGACTACAGCTTGGATTTTCTATTGAGGTCAATGGGGATGGATTTACAGTTGTTTCTTGACGGATTTGAAAATCCGAATCCGCCTCCAACGACTGGAAATTCTTCCCATGTAGACGGCCCTTAGGCTGTAGGGATCCAAAATGGTCGACTTGTGCTAAGTAACTCTTAGGAGGTCGGCAGTATGGGAAGCCATTAAACCATACATGCCAACTCTCCTATTTTGGCGTGGGGTTCCCTCTATTTGGGCCTCCCCCGCCCTCCCGGGGGAGTTGGCATTCCTCCCTTTAATCCAGCGGCGCAAGATTAGCGCATGGTGCGCCTACTCATGCTCCGCAGGACCGCTCCTAAAGCGGGTGAAGCGTCGCAGCGCCGCTCACTCTCACCCTGTCTCACTGTGCGGGGAGGAGGCAGGAGGGATGCCGCTCCCTCCTCCCTCCACCCCCGAGTATGTACGCGTCTGTGCGCGCCGTGCAATACAGTCAGCGGCGCAGGGGAAAGTGACGCGCGGTCTGCAGGGGGAGTGACGCGCGGCTGCTCTCACTTCCCCTGCGCCGCTGAAGAGATCGGGCAGGGAGCTGGCCGCCTGGCAGGATCCTGGTAAGGTGAGTTATTTATATTATTTTTATTTTATTAGTTAGGGGCACTACCCTGGCAAACAATGGGGGCATCTACCTGGACAACAGAGGGGGCACTACTGCAACGATGGGCACTACCTGGCAACAGAGGGGTGGCGATCTACCTGCAACATAGGCGGGCATCTACCTGGCAGGCCACTGGGGCACCCTACCTGGCAACAGAGAGGGTCACAACCTGGCAACAAGGGGGCACTACTAACTGGCAACAGAGGGACATCCTACCGGCAATCAATGGGGGCATCACCGGGCAACAATGGGGGCACTTTAAAAGAAAAAAAAAACCCTTGGGGGGGGGCCCAAAAACAGAGGGGCTACTACCTGGCAACAAGGGGGCCACTAACCTGGCAAACAGATGGTGGCACTACCTGGCAACAATGGGGCACTACCTGGCAAACAGATGGGGCACTACCTGGCAACAGAGGGGAACATCACCTGCTAACAATGGGGGCACTAACACTGGCTAACACATGGGGCACCTACCTGGCTAACAATGGGGCACCTACCTGGCACAAATTTATGGCTCTACGGGCCTACAGAGGGGCAGCTAGCTGGCCATGTAAATGCACTACCTGGTTTATGGGGGGCTACTACCTGGCTATAAGGCAATCTACCTGGCTTTCTTCCAAAGCCGTTATGCAGTTAGGTGGAGTGTGGTGTGGCTTTTTTGAAAGGGTCGTGGCATACCGACAAGATGGGCGTGTCCCAATCGCAAAATTTTGCCGCGGCGCGCTACGCGCGCCGCCCACTAAAGTCTCCTGCTTTCATTTCAAAAGTAGGCAACTATGCATTAAACCTATAGGACAGAATAGGGCAGGGGTATTGCAATCCTAGAATCCTGAAGTGGAACCCCTTGACCTACAACGACGCTCCCTTTGCTGCTACAATGGCTGCTGCACCTAGAAGGAAGTGCTCTGTAATAGTGAAGTGAGCGCAGAGGAGCGTTTATTCACCCGGATCCTTGATGGCAGCAGGTATTGCAGCAATGTCACCAAACAGGACAGACCGGGTCCTCAGCCTGGCAGGGGAGCCAAAGGACCAGACACTTATTCTGTGGAAGTTCACAGGTAGAATATTCTGGGATTAGTACATATATTTGATATCATAGAACTTTTACCACCGAAAAGTCAGATCAGTGATAGCTAAGGTAATAGTACCCCCCCCGCCACCCCTCCTGAGCAAATACTCCTGTGAGTCACAGCCCTGCCACATGTCACCCTGGAGGAGATTAGACCTGTATTATTGCCCCTGCCAGCACACTAGGTAGGTGTGCCACAGGGGAAGACACATTGATAAATATTAGGTAATCTGCCCTTATATACCCCTATGATAGGACTCCATCTATGGAACAACCTTATTAAAGGACATTTTGCATTTTACTCACGGACTAAACTAAGCTCATAAATTATCAACTGAGCCATCCCTCCTTGGCCCCAATTACAGCCAAATCTGCAGCACCCTTTAGTAAATTTGGCCATGAGTATACAGACAGACCAAAAGTTGTTGGACACTACCTTCCTCATTCCAAGAGTTTTCTTTCTGATTTCATGACTATATAAAATTGTAGGATTCACACTGAAGGCACAAAACTATGAGTTAACACCTGTGGAAATATATACTTACAACAAAGTGTGAAACACACTAGAAAATCTGTTTATATTCTAGGTTCTTCAAAGTACCGCCTTTTGCTGGTATTACTGCCTTTGCAGCACTCTGCCCGTTCTCATGAGGAGCTTCGTTCCACCTGAAATGGTTTTCGACGTCACAGGTCCCCCTGTCAGGTGTTAATAGTGGGGATTTCTTTGCCTTCTCAATGGGTTGGGACCACAGTAGTGTTGGTCCAGAATTCAGTGGATACACTAACTATAGTCCTACAGAATGGAACGGTTAGAAATTTCTATTATGGCAAGAAAAAAGCAGCGAAGTACAGAAAAACGAGCGCCGTACATTACTGAAGAAATGAAGGTCATCAGGGCGAAAATTGGGAAAACTTTGAAAGTGCCCCCAATGCAGTGGCCAAAACCAACAAGCGCTACTCAAGAAAACTGGCTCCCATGAGGAGCGCCCCAGAAGAGAGAGCAACAGTCACCTCCTACTGCGGAGGAGAAGTTCATCCGAGTCACCAGCCTCAGAAATCACAGGAAAACAGCAGCCATATTAGAAGCAGGTCAATGCCACCAGAGCTCTAGCATCAGACACATCTCTACAACAACTGTTAAGAGGATACAGTGTCAGCAGCCATCATGGAAAAATAGCTGCTATGGAAACCACTGCTAAGAACAGGCAACAAGCAAAAAGCCATTTGGAAGGAATGGACATTAAACCAGAATCGTGCTTTTTTTCCCAATTTTATCCTTTGGTAAACCCCTTTTATTGGCGCGGGTTCCCTGGCTCACTTCGGTTCCACCTGGAAAAATAAAAAGGGATATTTTGGGGGCCCGGCCACGTGAAAAATGGGAAATGTATTGGTGGGGGTTTCACCATAACAAGATAAGGTGTTTTTGTGTGGGGGTTAGGAACAAAAGGAAACGGTGGTTGTGGGGGCCCCGTTTCCCAGAACAATGGGAAAAATGAGTGAAAGGCTTTCCAAAGGGGGTTTTTCAAAGAGGGAAAAATGTGGGCCGAAAAAAAAAAACAAAAAGTTTTTCCCCCCAAAAGTGATTTGAGGGGGGGTTTTTTGGGGTTCCCAAAGGAATGGAGAAAGGGGGGGCCCCTTTAAAAAAAAGGCACTTTAAAAGGGTTTTCGTTTCCCCGGTCCAAAAAATTTTGAAAAGAGGGGGGGCCCGGGTCCAGTTTGCAGGAGGCGGCGGGGGTGGGGGGGGGGCCCGAAAGGGGGGGAAAGGGTTTGGGGGGGTTTTCACCCCCCGGGCGGGGGTTTTTTGGGTTTTCCCCCCCCCTTTAAAGTGGGAAAATTTTTTTTGGTTGGGGGAAAAAGGGGGCGTTTTTTTTTTTTTAAAGATGAAAGGGGGGTTTTTGTTTTTACCCCCAAATTTTAAAAAAAGGGTTGAAGGG
>JAODAL010017711.1:0-76894 GCA_025379985.1 Phyllomedusa bahiana
AAATTTTTATTTTTCCGTTTCCTGAAAATAAGACATGGTGCAATTTTTTTATGCAGTTCAGAGTTTGGCTGCTTCTGCTGATGTTTGTGATGAAATCACTACAGTATATTAATACAGGTTGATGTTTTGTTCAACAATAAATGTGAATTACTTGTTCATGGAAAAATAAGAAATCCCCTAAAAATAAGTCTTGGCTCGTCTTTAGGAACAAAAATTAATATAAGACACTGCCTTATTTTCGGGGAAACACGGTATTAGAAGAATGGACAAGTCCTTCAAGTCAGATGAGGATATGTGAAAATGTATTTCCTCACCAGACAGCTACTTTAACCACAGCTGCCTTGTGAACGTAACTACAGACTACACCTAGAGGTGCCATCGCCAATGGCGGGATTTCCATAGCAATGACAAGGGATGTGTAATTACCTGTATCCCTGCGTATATATTAACAGCTTGGCCCTGCTGCTAATGAAAGCGACTGCAATGCTAAAATATTAGGGGATTGATATTTAAGCCATAAACCCTTCACCTGAATAATCTGAGCTCAGTGCATGAGGTCATGGAGAAGGAATTCCAGGCAGTCGCTGATCAATAGCAAGGTCCTCGGTCCTCAGCATAAACAATTAGTCAAATTACACAGCAATTGTTGATTAGCAACCTTGCTATGAGAATCCTTGTTATTAGACTGTTTTTTACGCTGAGATTTTCCTCCCCCAAAATCCCTGTAATTATGGTGGTGATGGTTTAAGCTGGTCTTTTACATACGGAGGTATTTCACCAGGGGAGGGGGGGGAACTATTTTTACACAAAAAAAAAAAATCATAATTATTGTTGCAAATTTAAACTGCTGTTCTCCATTGTGATGTCTACAGTAACAATCAAATGAATAAACACAATACACAAACACAAGCATTTCCGTACATTACACAGAAGCACTGGCACTTTGTATCTAGACTTCTGGAGCATTATTCTCTTGGAATACCCTGTGTCCCCCGAAAATAAGGATCCCCAAAAAAGTGTCATTTTTTTGATGCAATTCAGTGTTGGCTGCTTCTGCTGATGTTTGTGATGAAATCACTACAGTATATTAATACAGGTTGATGTTTTGTTCAACAATAAATGTGAATTATTGTTCATAGAAAAAAAAACATCCCCTAAAAATAAGTCTGAGCTCGTCTTTAGGAGCAAAGATTAATATAAGACACTGTCTTATTTTCAGGGAAACAGGGTAATCAGATGACCAGAAGTCTTCATGACCTAAACGGACATATAAATACCCTGTTTCCCCGAAAATAAGACAGTGCCTTATATTAATTTTTCCTCCTAAAGACGAGCGAAGACTTCTTTTTAGGGGATGTCTTATTTTTCTATGAACAATAATTCACATTTATTGTTGAACAAAACATCAACCTGTATTAATATACTGCAGTGATTTCATCACAAACATCAGCAGAAGCAGCCAAACTCTGAATTGCATAAAAAAAAATGCACTAGGTCTTATTTTCAGGGGATGTTTTATTTTCGGGGAAACTGGGTACATATATTGGCAGGTTCCATAGCATCATCAAAAATTAGGATCTGTCTTGCTCATAGTCATTATAATAATTATAAGCAGCGAGTTTTACCCTGTTTCCCAAAAATAAGACATTTCTTATATTAATTTTTGCTCCTAAAGACGACTAAGACTTATTTTTAGGGGATGTTTTATTTTCCTGAACAAGAATTCACATTTATTGTTGAACAAAACATCAGCAGAATTAATACGTAGGATTTCATCACAAACTCAGCAGAAGCAGCCAAACTCGAATTGCATAAAAAAAATGCATAGGTCTTTTTTTTCGGGGGATTCTTTTTTGGGGAAACAGGGTACATATATTGGCAGGTTCCATAGCATCATCAAAAATTAGGATCTGTCTTGCTCCTAGTCATTATAAACATCAGCATAAGCAGCCAAACTCTGAATTGCATAAAAAAAGCACTATGTCTTATTTTCGGGGGGTGTCTTATTTTCGGGGAAACAGGGTACATATATTTACAGGGTCCATAGCATCATCAAAAATTAGGATTTGTCTCACTCATAGTCATTAGAGGTGTATATTTAAGAGCGATGGTATGTATTACAATGAATGCATGTCTAACATTAACACGATAGTCTTCCTCATCAACGACTGAAACAGACACAGATACAAAACAACAGCATCTTACCTATTGTTGAGATATGGGAAGGATGAAATTCATTGTCTGTGAATCTGCAGAGCAAACATGTTTTTCCAACCCCCGAGTCCCCAATGAGAAGTAGTCTGAATAGAACATCATATTGTTTGGCCATTGTGTGTCTGCTAAGCAGCCTGTGCACATAGACAGTGAGTAGCAGGGAAGGGAGGAGGCTGGAGTCAATCAGGAGGCTCCCTGCTCTCCATCCATCACTGATGCTTCTTCTTAAAGGGATTATCCTTGGAGCCTCTCCTTAAAGAGAAGCAGGAGGTGGACGACTTGATTCCTGTTTTTACCGAGTGCTTCAAAATTGCACAGAGCCTTGTGCGAAATATCCAGATGGTGGATCTTTTATAAAAAAGGTCTGGAGGAGGGGGCGCAAGCCGGGGCTCCACCTATCAGAAGACGGGTTTAGTAGGGATATGTGTACACCTAGAACTCATACCGACAAAAAAAAAAAAAAAGAAAGAGCTGGGTGTGTGTAGAGGAATGGCCAGACAGGTAGCAAGATGATGTAGAGGGGTTTTTTTTGGGTTTTGCCAGCAGGTATGAGCTATTTCCTGGTCAAAACATTCCGCTTTTTACACACAGGTTTCAGTGATGTTTCAAGCAGAGAACCGTCAGGCGGGTTTGAAAAAGGGGTTGAAATTTGGAAAATGATAATTTTTAGACAGGGTCCCCAACCCATCCTAAAACACCCCACAACAGGTCATGTTTTCGGGGTTTCCCTTAGCATTACAAGGTGTTTTAAAATTTATGTTCCCACAGGTGATTTTAAAGGGGGGTTGCTCACTAAAGGTTTTGGCTTTTTTTGTTAAAGATCTTGCAAAAACAAGTCACTTTGCAATATATGTCCATAAGCATGTCCTACCTATTCCTAATATCCCCTTTGTAGGGCTGTATCAGCTCCTGTGGCTGCATAGTATAGACCTTTTTTGTTTATCCTGAAGGCTGCCATGTGGTTTTTACAGACCTGGTTTCTCTGCAGCCTGTAAACCCTAAACATTTCCCTAAAGAAATCCCCCGGCCCCATAAAAATGCATTATCCGGGGTCCGCCCCGAAAATAATGTGATGTCTTTTTCTCCCCCCGCGGGGGATTCGCCGAGCGGGGGGGGAGGAGGGAATCCACTGTTCTTATGAGAGCAGGGGATTACCTTTTAATTACTCCGAGGGTTTTGGCGCCGTACTGCGCCCCCAAAAATCCCACGGGTACGGCGCCCACCCGCGGAAAAAAGCCTGTAACAGGGCCAATTTATGTTAGGTACACCTAATCCTGTTGGCCAAATACTTAATTAAGCACCATGAACAGCTACTGAAAGTGTATGGCCAGCTTAAAGGGGTTTTGCCACATGTAATATTGCGGGGGACCCTTTTCAAAAGGGGTTTTTAATCATTTTTTCTAAATTATTGATTAAAAAAAGGAAGCTCGAGAGCTCAGCATTTCTCAATCCCCTTAGTTACCTAAAGCTTGCATTAACAGGACCAAGGAGCTTACAGGCCGCGCTTGCGTGAAACCTTCTTATCTGGACAAAAATTTAAAGTTTTAGAAAAACTTTATTTTGGTGTTATAAGTCCCGTTTAAAAAATTTTTTATTTTAGTTTAATTTTGGACGCTCCCCTTTTTCCCCCCCTCTCTGCGAGGAAGAGCAGGGAAAAAGTGGTTGTCAGTGGAAATCAATGAAGATCCATGATATCCACTGCTTACAGCGCAAGATCCTGAGCTGGGTGATTCACTGGACATGGCTCTCCACTTTAGATAGCGAACGGTCGTTAAAGGGGTTTTGCCCGTTCATTCATACCTCCGCATCCACTTTCAGCCTGGGCTCAGAAGGGGGGGTGTGTGATTTTTTGAATTGCATATCATGTTACCTCAGCCAGGATACATCACCAGGCCTTTCTTTCTCTTTTAGTCAAAGTAAAGGGTCAGTTTAAATGTAAATGCATGTGCATGAGTAGCTGATGAGTAGGTAAAGATTTTCGCCACTCCCAGGGCACAAGGGTCCTCAAGGTTCAAATCCCTGCATGGAACCAAACCTTTGGATTTTTTGTTTCCAATGCACAGACCTGTATTGGGGTTTCTTCCTTTTTTATTTATTTTGCAACTGTTGACTGATTATCTATAGGAGTACAGAGGACTGGGGATTAAAGTGACATGCTCCTGGGTTTGAAGCTCATAGCCTGCCTGAGAGGAGAGGTGATGTCTGGAGCATGTGTGCGACCGAGTTACTGAGGAGTCTCACAGCCCTGGGCCGGATCCCCTTGAGATGAGCTGAAAACGAATGGAAATCGACAAAAGGAAAAGAAGCTAAACCACATAACGGTGCAGAATTCCTTAATAATGATGAAAATGGAAAAAGTGTTTTGTTATTTCATTTTGCAATTTTCCCCCACTGTCCCAATTAATACTTTCGGTGTCAAAACGACGGCCCTTTAAAAGTGAGGATTACATTCCATCACATTATGATCAGTGAATAAGAACTGCTGGTGCTGATTCGTGCCACGTTAATAACTTGCCATTGGCCACTAATCATGGAAAATGCAAAACCACTTTATTTCAAGTTATTTAAGGTACTTTACTCTGATCTTGCGGGCCGCCTTCACTGTTTTTTTCTTTGCACATGAGTGCTTCTTAGCCACCTCGATAAAAGGGTAAAAACAGTGAAGTGACTGCAGTACTTAAAGGAGTTGACCCACTTTTGACTTTGGTAGCATTTCGCTGTCAGATAGGTGCAGGTCCAACAAGTGCAACCCCCAAAACCTTTCCGTTTTGAACGGAGAGGTGGTCGGGACTCTCCAATTGAAATAAAAGGGAGTTCTGAGTATAGCCAAGCGACGCAGCTCAACTGTACTTGGAACTCCCATTCATTTCAATGTGAGAGTCTTGACCACCTCTCTGTTCAAAACGGAGAGATTTGAGGTTTGTTCTTGAGATGGGTGCAGGTTTCTAGCAACCTGCATATCCTGGCAAAATGTAGTCAGTGTCTGAATTGGGACAACCCTTTTAATCACTGCAGTTCCTTTTTTTGTTAGGAATGGTGGGCTTCTGAGAGGTTGGACCCTCACCTATCATAAAGTGATATTAGCTTTATGAGATGACACTGCGCCTTAATATTAAATGTCCCAGCATATTTTTCTATGGCATGGTAGTGCATTTTAAAGGGAATGTGTCATCAAAAATGACTTATTGGTTTAACTGACATTTTTATGTATCAACACATTTGTTATAAAGATTTTGGTTATCTTTTTTTTAATTTTCCATATCGCTTTCAATATATTTTTTAAATTAATTCTTAAGACCCTGCAGTTATTCACTTGGGCCACTAGCCTAATAATAGTCGTGGACGGACTTCCTATTCTGTTGAGCAGAAAGATTTCTCAGGGTTGTCTGCTCATTATCAGCAAAACGGGTCCAAACTGAAAGGAGACACCAGTGTGAATATGATAACACAGGATTCACCCAGTTCGACAAGAGGAATAGTTACAGTTCACACGGGCGGGCCTTTCACCTCCCTGCACACTGAGATTTCTTCCCGAGGTCACAGAGCATGACTAGAAAACTCTCCTATAGAGAGTGATTTGGGACTAGTATCATACATAAAGTCCGGTCCCATGTGCAAGACGCTAGGCGTGTAGAGATCTCTCTATGCTGTTAAATCAGTTCAAAACAAGGCCTAGTGGCCAATAGTGAAAAAAAAAAAAACTGCCGGGCTTAAAGAATTATTAAAAAATATTGAAAGTTATATTGACAAATAAAAAAAAACAACCAAAACCTAAACAAAACTGTGTTTAACAAGAATTTGGGGAACTTAAAACAATGACTCATTTTTTGAATACCCTTATTCCCTTTAAGCTACTACTTGTTTATGCTGTATTTCTGAAATTACTACTCACATATATCTTAGATAGACAGATGCTTACCGACAAAAACCTAGAGAAAAAACCTTCAGTGGTCTGTGCTAGTGATAATGTAAATGTGTCATATAAAGATAGAGGTGAGAAAACGTTATACAGTTCTATCCTTCAACGTAATGAAGCTTCAAGAAGAAACTGAGACAACACGGCTGTAACTATTTAATTACATAAATGAATTGTATTAGAGCGACAAAGTTTAAAAATATAAACACGGAACAGATCTAATAATTCATAAAAATAGACTGACCTTTATACTTGTATTAGTCACTTATCTCCCAGGCAACAAGCCCAACATGCCTCTATAGCTTACATGAAATCCATAAAGAGATCATAGATTCCAAGATATTTGTTGTGTAAAACCTAAAAAAAAATCTCTTTACCTACCTTACCCCCTGCATTAAAACTAAGAGGGTCCTATGAAATCATTTATCCTTACTGTCTTAACTGTCCCCCCATAAGCATGAACTTCCTCATCATGCCAACTCAGGCCTCCGGGACTATAGAAGGACTTATACACGTGAAAATAATATAGTACAATTTGCTTGAACTGCCCTTCTAACAGCAGAAAACATGCGTAAAAATACACTGAGTGTAAGCGAGTGTTTGCTGTAATTCTAGCGGAGCTCCTGTTGTTAAAGGGGTTGTCTCACTACAGGGATTGCTGCTTTGATGTTAAAAGATCTAACAAAACAAGTCCACTTTGCAATATATGTCCATTAACGGTGTCCAAGGCTATAGCCTAGATTTTCCCCCCTCTTGTATGGGCTGCATCAGCTCCTCTAGGTCGGCTATAGCTACATGTACCTTGGTTTCACTCTGCCTCCTGATAGAGCTGCCAGCACTGGTTGGCTATAGCTACAGTACCTGGCTTCTTTTCTAACTGCATCTATTGGAAAGTCCCGTAAATACACACCCCTGAATTCAAAGTGAAACCAAGAAAACCGGACAGAGGTGAGATGAATCAATTTAGTGATAAACAAACAGGCCCTTAAAGTAATGTACATTGTGGCTTAATAACTCCTTTCATCCTGTTGGTTGCTTGTCTTCCTTTCCTCGACAACTGTTACTTGTCCAGTGTTTTACCATTTTACGCAGAGATATTTCTGTTCATGTGTCCGATATATTGGTTCACTTTGGCCTCCAGTCGCTGAAGTGGCCTAACAACCTACCCTACCTGTGGCGCTCTAGGCAGGGTTTATATTAGAGATTACTTCTAGAATGACAATGTACTGTAGAGGGAAATTGATACATAAATAGAACGTATTATATTTGTACAGAGTGCACCTACAACATAGCAATATTAATTGGAGAAACTTCCATTCCTACATGTAAATCTGGTAACTTTGTCTCAAGCCCAAAAGTCACTGATACATTATGCTAAATGAAGATTAACGACAGTTGGCGCAGGATAATTTAATACAGATAAAGCAAGTTTGTACATATAAACATCAAAAGATCTGGCCAGTATGAGCTGGGAAAATCACTTTCTGTGAAACAGACAGGATCTTCTTTTGGTCATGGACGGTTATACACAATGATACCACACATGATGAATGATATAGGTGGACCGTCAATCGGTGCCTGCCAAAGGAGCCGCTTTCATACTTAGCAAAAGTTATGGGCAAGTACATGACGATGTTAGTACTGCAGTTGTACTGTATTATAGGCGGCACTAGACTACCAATCACTGCATTCACCTCACTAATACATTGTAAGAGCATGTACAGACATGAAAGTAACCGCACTGTCTGTAGGGAGGGGGCGCTAACTAACCTCAAATCGACCTGCATGCACTGCGCTTAGATATTTTACAAGTAAGATAAGTACAGGACAAGTAGTAACCGGGGCCCGTTTGTGGGCGGTCGCGCACTGATACATAAGAGAGGATGTCAACTTTGATATCGCCACTCACAATGCATGCACCTCACTAATACATGTATTAGCAGGTACAGGGCAGTATTAGCCTTTCCTGGTGGAAGCACTATTGACTGTATCGAATCCGAAACTCAAGATTGTGCCAATCTACAGGCATACAGTACACCGCTTAAATACATATATATACAGTACAGGGCATGGTAGTACCCGCGAAGCATTGTACTGTAATAGAGCGCTATAGACCAGTACCTGAGCTCTGACGGCATTGAACCTCACTAATACATGTAAGAGCAGTACAGACATGGTAGATACCTTGGTAGGGCGTGCCCGCGCACTGGTCTAACATAAGACTATGATGCGTAAACAAGACCCCCAATTCACAACAAGCCCTCTCTACTAATACAAGAAAGGAGCAGCTACAGGACAAGTTATTACCATGTGCACATGATAACTGATAAGAGTATGAGCTACTTGAGACCTCCCAATCACTGCATGCAATTAACCTCAAAAATATTCATGTAAGAGCAGTACATGGACATGTAGTACCCACTTTGCACTGTACTGTAGAAGGCGCAACTAGACCTCAAATCACTGCTTGCACCTCTCACTAATACATGTTAACTAGCAGTACAGGACATGTAGTACTTTGTGGCCATAGTTAACTGTAAGAGAGGTTCTCAACAACTGAACCACCATAACCACGTTACAATTCACCTCACATATATAACAAGTACTTTAGCATACTATTGACATGTAAGAACTCACTTTACTGTAGATGAGTTGTCGCTACCTTGAAGACCCCAATCACTAGCATGCGCCTCACTAATACATGTAGAGAGCAGTTACAGAGGATCATAGTAGTAACTCGTGTGCACTGGTACTGTTATTGAAAAGGTGGCTACTTAGAGACCTTCCAATCACTACATGCACCCTCACTAATACAATTATAGGTGATTATGGACTCCTACCCCTTCCCATACTAACCCCCCCCCATTACTTAACTGTCTTCGCACCAATAACCGTCCACTCACAGCCATCCTCATGTCGGCAAGGGAAAACAATTAAGAATAGAGAACAGTTAACTATACATCACCTTTAGCACAGAACTGTAGAGAACCATACTAGATTTGCCAATCACTGCATACTCTCCTCACTAATAGCATATATGAGGAGTCAGTACAGGTCATTAGTAACCTGTGGCACTGTACTGTATAGAGGCGCTATTAGACCGCCACTTCACTGCATGCTCCGTCACTTATGACGAGATGAATAGACAGTACAGGACATGTAGTACCACACTGTACTGAAGAGGGCTCTAACTAGCTGCCAGCTTCAATCACCTGCATTGCAGCACTCCACTATTACATCAAGAGCAGTACAGGACATGTTAGTACCGTTGCACTGTAACGGTGGTAGTGATGCTCTACAAGACCCTCAAAATCACAGCCTTCACCTCACTAAATATCATGTAAGAAGCAGTAAGTACATAGTAGGTAACCTGCGAGAAGCAACTGATCATAGTAATCCAACATTGATCCTGCAAATCACTACATGTACTTGCGCTAATACATGTAAGTAGCATTAAAAAGGACAATTAGTAAGACCTGGTTTCTCACAAGTCATACTGTAGAGAGGTTCCATATAGACCACAATCACTGCAAGCACCTCACTAACACAGGATTGTAAGAAGCATTACAGGGACATTGATAGTTACCTGGGGGCACTGTACTGAAGAAGGCGCTGCTATAACGGCAATCACTGCATGGCATTGAGACTAATACAGATGTTTATTAAGTAAAAACCCGGCCAACGTTGTTTATACATAAGTAAAGATTGAATCTTCCAGTCAATCCCAAGAGCGGTCAGATCATCAAGTGTCTAGTACACTGAAGTATCTTAAAATACCACACTCAGTTTAGGCATACGAGATGTCCTTTAGGAGATACCCACAGTTATGTCGAAAATATTGCATCAGTCTGTCTGTTACAGGACTGTTAATGGAGTTGGACTGTGTTAGGCAAGATAGATAGAAAAAAAAAAAGAGATAAAAAAAATTCCAAAACTTTATAATTAGTAAAACATAACAATACATTTTTTTATATACACATTAAGTTACTTAGTGCGGATTTTGAACTGAACCCCAGAATAAAGATAAAATAGTTTACTTAGTGACCACAAACGGTGAATAGACTGTAAAACATCAGATTATTTCCCGTTGTAAACTGCAGTATAAACAATAAGGGCTAGTCACACAAACGTTTTTTGTGATCCGTTTAAACGGATCCATTTTACAGATCCGCAAACGGAGCTAAAGACGAGGAGGAATTATCGGTTGTGATTAACATTGAGTTCAGATGGCATAACGCATCGCAGTTCTCTGTGCACTAGGGATCGCGATAGCGCTTTTTTTCGCATTCTCGCTTTAAGAATTGACATGTCATTCTTCTTGCGTTCTACGCAATGTTAAAGCCTCATAGGAGATAATGGAGTGCTTCTTTTGGCACCTGTCCAAAAGCGCGTCCCACACACCTGGGTACGTATCAGCACCGCTTTGTATCCTAAAAACGGATACGGAAAAGGCGCAGTTGCCGGCCGTCTTTTACGGGGCAATTGAGCCGGGAGCGGCGTGGCTTGATTGACGGAGGCACATAGGGCGGGGAGCGTGCGTGTGGCTGGAACGGACGGGCATTTGTGCGCCCTGTGGAGCGGTCGGATGGCATGGATGGACGGGGCATTTGGTTGCTAATGGGCAAGACAGGTTGTCGGTTCAGCAGTGGAGATGGATTTAATGTGGGCTGGGCGTTGAGGTGCTGCAGTGAAGGGATGGAAGTAGAAGCTGGTCTTTGATTGAGCTGCAGGTGAGAGGGATGGAGTGGAAGGGCGTTGATTTTGCTGTGCATGTGTTAGATGGATGGATGGATGTGGATGGAGCGTTGAGTGCTGGCAGGGAGATGGATAGGATGGAATGGATGGATATTATTGTGTGGTGCGATGTGAGGTGCTGCATGTAGATTGAGGAGTGGATGGATGGGCATTGAGGTGGCTGCAGGGAGATGGATTGGATGGGATGGGGCGTTGAAGGGTGGCTGCAGGTAGATGGATGTATGGATGGGCATTGAGGTGCTGAGGGTAGATGGATGTATGGATGGCGTGGGTCATGTTGGCGTTTTAGGTTGCTGCCAGGAGATAGGATGGATGGATGCTGGGCGTTTTAGGGTGCTGCATGTGGAGAGTGGATGATGGATGGGCCCGAGTTGAGGTGCCTAGTGCATGGATGATGGATGGATGGATGGATGGGCGTTGAGGTGCTGCAGGGGGATGGATGGATGGATGGGATGGGCATTGAGGTGCTTGGCAGGAGATGGGATGGATGGATGGCTGGGCGTTGATGTGCTCGCAGGGAGATGGGATGGATTGGATGTGATGGGCATTGAGGTGCTGGCAGGGGGAGATGGATGGATGATGGCTGGGCGTTTAGGTTGGCAGCAGGGAGATGGAATGGAGTTGGAGTGGGCGTTGAGGTGCCTGCAGGAGATGGATGATGAAGGCTGGTGCGTTAGAGTGAGCTGGGGCATGGGAGATGGAAGGTATGGATGTGCTAGGGGTTAGTTGCGGGCGAAGGGGTCGGTAGGGAGCCATTAATTGGGGTATGAGACTCTCTTGAGTGCACTATATCTTGATCACGGTTAACATGATTAAGCTGCCTCACTGGTGGGTGACTTTCAACGGTGGTCCACTCAGAAACGTGTGTGGCAGTCCCTATCCTAGTCTTATAAAGCCTTCTCATGTCTAGCCAATCAGGGAGGCCTCGTCTACTGGGTCACCGACCGTCTCATTAATTCAGAGAGAAACAATATAAAAAAACACGCAACCTAGCAAAGCTGCCCTTCTTTATGACAGCCCTGTTAGAGTGGGCGGGGGACATAAAACGCCGTAAAATGGAAAGGCACTCCCCTTCCTTTCCAAAGTTAAAATCAATGTACAAAACCAATGTAAAGAACGTCGTGTTTCTGGCACACAAAAACAACTCTGAAAAAACGTATGTCAAACCTGTGGTCCGACTGGCAGGGCTTGCGGCAGCACATGTAAATTATACATGTACACGACACAGACCCGGCCGCCAGCGGCACATTTCTTCTCTGCAAAAAGAGCAATACACTACGTTCGAAATTTCCCTAAAGAAGCATTTATGCAAGTCTATCATACATGAAAAAAAGCATTGAGACTCCGGGGTTCACGATATCCTTGTCAGCCCACTCGTCGTCACAGGCTGTCATAAGAAGGAGGCAGCTTTTGCAGTTATGGGGTGTTTTTTATTTTTTCTCTTCAGAATAATGGAGGATCGGTGGACTCCAGTGAGAGCCTGAATTGGCTCGATATTGAGAGTTAAATAAAAGTATAGTACTGCCCGATTTGAGGACCGACGTTGAAAGTCGCTGGGCAGCTTAAACATGTTCAGAACAAGATATGTGAACCGAGAGTCTCTAAAGTATTTTCATGAAAGATAGATAGCAGAAATGCAATAAGGGATTGTCGACGTAGTGTGTTGCCCTTGCATTTGCATGAATGGGTTGAGGCCACCAGGCGGTGGAGTACATGAATGGGGTTTGAGGCGCAGGCGGGGAGACATGAATGGGTTGAGGCGCAGGCGGGGAGACATGAATGGGTTGAGGCGCAGGCGGGGAGACATGAATGGATTGAGGCGCAGGCGGGGAGACATGAATGTGGGTAGAGCGGCAGTGCGGGGAGACATGATGGATTGAGGCGCGTCGGGGGAACATGAATTGGAGAGAGAGAGACGAGAGAAGAGACACAGCACATACGCCTGAAAGCGTAATCCTTAAAAAACTGCCAAGTCGAAAAGTATACAATAGTGGATCCAAATAAAGTATCAACTGTGTTCGCAATTTTCAATCGGCTTCCTCCGCTTTCCCCGGATGCCGGCTTAGTTCACATCCTGTTGGGAAGTTCCTACAAAAAACGGATCCGTAATAAGGATCCAAAATGTCGCGTGAACAAGCCCTAAGAAGAGGGCCTCAAATAAATGACTGATTAAAACTTAGACTTTTATTTCTATATTTTAAAATAAAACCCCCAATAAATACACACAAAACATTAAAAGTGGTGCCTCATAATGGATTACATAGGGGTGTCACCTTGAATGCCAGCGAAGTCCACACCAAGCTAGGTCAGAGACCATGTATCTAAACATAGTTAACTTACAGTTCATAGATGTCAGTACATTCTTTCATGTCCAAGGACCATCTATCAATATGTAATAGGGTTGATTTGGGTCCTTTAAAAATGTACAAGGAAAAACCTAAAAATTGTTCCCTGTCTAATAGAGTATGCATGTATTATCGATGTGACGTAATGTGTCCTTTAGGTAAGATGTGTGTCCCCTGATGAACCTTTTATCATTTTGTTAAGGGGAAAAGTATATGGACGTTTTTTTGAAATATGTAGGAAATGTGCATTGATGGGTATTTATTAGTAGGGTGTACAGTGGGGCTGTCCTTTTCGGGCGATCGTCCTGCTTTTTTTCACACAGAGGAATCTTTGAGGTTGATTTAAAGATGGACATACACGAATAATAACACGGCCAGGCCACTGGTGCATTAAAAAATCGATACCACCCAACTGTCTATTTTGGAGGGAACAGTCCCTAATTTAAACTACCTTGTCCCCTGTCCCTCTTAGCTCTATAAATGTTCCGCTCTTTTTTTCAATTAGGAAACGAGATTATCTGTGATTGGTTGTTGAGATGGTTCAATAAACGTTGACTAACTTTGCGAAAAAAGTATCCTGAATTTGGGCTTCCCTTGCGTACATATTACATAACAATTTACTAAATATTTCATCATTGGATACAAAGCAATCCTGAAAAATGTGTCCCTTTTTGCCTGTCTAAAAAGTTGGCAATGTATGTGTGGGGGGCGTGGTAAAGAGGTGAGTGACTTGGGATAGTATGGTCAAGTGTATGGTGTGGTTAGTGTGGGTGGGGGGGTGTTGGTATTAGGTTTCTGATTGGAGGCGTGGCCTCATGTTCCCACTTTGCAATCTCTAAAAGTTGGGAGTTATGATAAATAAATATAGTTACACTGTATTCTCCAAGCTACATTACAGGAGATGGGAATACCTCTTTATTTCAGAAAGTGCGATATGGTGAAAAATATCAACTGGTAATGGGCAGGCGGCCCAAATGCTGGGGCTGTATGGGGCCCTGAAATCCAAAATGTCAGTCCTGTAGGTCCTTTTCCACAGGTAGATGAATTTTCCTGAAAAGAGTGGCCATGCCGATGATCTTAATATAAGAACGGTCAGCTTGTTTGCTTCCTATGAGAGATAATCATTTATTGTAGTGGGCTGGAATAAAAGGAATGAACGTTCTTGGTGGTCTTTTGGCCGGGATTCATATGTTTGTCCAGGGACGAAGGGAGTTGCAAAAGTGGGGGAAGCGCCGGCTACGGGGCCCTGCAGCCGTGTAGGGTGACCAAATGCCCTTCGGCCACATAGGAAGTGGACACAGTATTGTAAGTTGGCACATGATAGCAGGAAGGCTACATTTCCCCACTTTTATTCAATCGTAGGGGGGCCAGCAGCTATGAAGTTGCTAACCTCATTTCCCAGTCTATATGGCATAGATCAGCTGCACTGGAATAGTTATTTCCAAGTGTATATCACAGCTTGAGTGTTGGTGTCTTTATAGCAAGCAGGTTAATATGATTTAATGATGAATTTTTGAGTAGTTAGCAGATTAAATTTTAGTGGAAACTGAAAATATTGCAGCAACACGATCAGGGTCTGTACGGAGCTCAACACTCCCGTCAATCATAAAACCCTATATAACACGAGCTCGTTTAGCTCCTCTTCCTCTAACATAAAACCCTATATAACACAAGCTCAGCTCCTCGATCTCTCTAAACATATAACCCTATATATCAGTAGAGCTCAGCTTCCCTCCGTCATATCATATAACCCTATAATATCACAGAGCTCTAGGAGCTTCCTCTTCAGCTCTTTACACAGTCTAGTAACCCTATATATCAACAGAGCTTCAGCTCCTCAATACATATAACCCCTATATATCACGAGAGATCCAGCACCTTCTATCAAATATACCCTATATATCACCGAAGCTGCAGCTCCTCTATCATAAATAAACCCATATATCACATAGGCTCCGCTTCCTCGTTCGCTCTATCATATAACCCTATATATCTACAGAGCTCAGCTTCTCTCCCTCTAGTCATATTACCCCTATATATCACAGAGCTCAGCTTCCTCTTCCTCTACATATAACCCTATATAACACAGAGCTCAAGCTCCTAAACCCTCTATCATAGTCACCTAATATATCAACTAGAGCTGCACTTCCTCTGGCTCGTTTCCTCTAAGAATCATATAAATAAAGTAGTCACAGTGCGCTCTACCTACTCTCCCTCTACATATAACTCTATTATAGTTCACAGAGCCTAGTTTCTTCGTCCTCTTAATCATATAACCCTATATATCACAGAGCTCAGCTATCTCTCCTCTATCATATAACCCCCTATTAAATCGACGGGAGAGCTCGAGCTCCTCTCCCTTCTATCATAAAACCCTAAATAATCACAGAGCACCATCATTCTTACCCTCTATCATATAACCCCAATTATATTCACATAGCTCAGCTCCTCTCCTCTATCATATAACCCTATATATCACAGAGCTCAGCTTCTACCCTCTATCACATGACCCCATATATCACAGAGCTCACCTTCTCTCCTCTATCATATAACCCTATCACAGAGCTCAGCTTCTCTCCTTTATCATATAACCCTATATATCACAGAGCTCAGCTTCTCTCCTGTATCAAAGAACCCAATATATCACAGAGCTCAGCTTCTCTCCTCTATCATATAACCCTAAAATATCACAGAGCTCAGCTTCTCTCCTCTATCATATAACCCTATGTATCACATAGCTCAGCTCCTCTATCAGCTAACCCTATATATCACAGAGCTCCGCTCCTCTCCTCTGTCATATAACCCTATATATCACAGAGCTCAGCTTCTCTCCTCTTTCATATAACCGTATATATCACAGAGCTCCGTTTCTATCCTATATCATATAACCCTATTGTAACGCAGGAGTGGATCCGCTGGGCAAACGCAAGCGATGGTAGTTAAGCCACGCCAGGGAACGGAGTCTAAGTAGCCCCCGGTTATCACCAGAGCCCGCCGCAAAGCGGGATGGACTTGCTGCGGCGTGAGGCTACCAGGTCGTTACCCCTGACGTGACTGGCTTGCGATGGCGGACGGGGTAATGCGTGGTGCAAAGACTACCCAAAGACATCGGGACAGGCAAAAGGTCGGGGCAGGCAGCAGAGTTTTTTGGGTAAGCGGGCAACGGTGGGGCAGGGGAAAAACAGGCAAGGTTAGGAAACGTAAGCAGGGGGACGGTACGGGAAATAGGACCGAACAGCAATAACTCTGGGGACGAAAGGGTTTAACCCCAACAAACGGGAAAAGAGTGCTGGGGGGTGTACCTTATATAGGACCAGCGCCGTCAAAACCCCTTTAAACGCCTCTCGGCCCTTTAAAGCCAGTCCACCGTCGCGTGCGGCCTTAACAAAGGCAGCGCGAGGGGCGTCAGAGCCGGGGACAGGAGTGGGGGATGGGGTTGGGTTTTTCCAGGGGCACCTGCGCCAGCCCCGTAAGGCAGGTGGTTCCCGCGGCGCCTGACAGTACCCCCCCCCCCCCCCCCCTTAGCCCCCCCTTTTCCCTTTTGGGAATTTAGAGAGGATCGGGGACAGGTTGGCCTCAGGTTCCATGAGCGCTCCCCCGGATAATCCTTCCAGTCAAAAAGGAAGAACCCTTCCCCCTCACGATTTCTCCGCCAGCACCCCCTTGACCTAAAAAAATTTACAGTTTTTAACAACGGAGAAGGCGAGCAGATCTACGGGAGAAGGGGTCAGCACCCTGGCTTGAGGGGGACACGTGAAACGCTTTCGGGATACGTAAGTCGGGGAAAGCGGAGCTTAAAAGAGACTGGTTCAGTCGCCGAAGTACCAAAAAAAGGGCCCCAAGTCTTGGGACCCAACTTGTAGCTGGCCCTTTAAAGGGGTGAAATTCGGGGAAAACCCAAACCCCTGTCTCCTGGCTCAAATAGGGGGGGGGGCCTACATACCGTCAGTGACGCTTTATCGCGCAGAAGCTCGTGCAGGGCCTGTCTTTGGATTGCCAGAGAGCCTTGATGCCTTTACTGGGCCCACGGCGGGGACAAGAGACGAAGGTAGAAAGGGAGAGGGGGTGGGATGAAACCCCAAAAGACGCAAAAAGGGGGGGAGGCCCCAGCATTCCGATCTAAAGTTAGGGAAAACTCTGCCGGGGGGAAAAGATCGGACCAGTTATCCTGACGAGGGGACAAAAAAATCCCGCAAGTAGGGCCCAAACCTGGTTAACCCGCTCAAACCTGCCCTTTTATTTTGAGGGGGGTATGAAATGAAAAATCCATAAATCTGCAATGCAGCACAGACCCACCAAAATTTTTGCAATAAACGGGCTCCCCTTCAGAGACAATATGTAAAGGGGGAACCATGCAAGCAAAAATGTGAAGGAAAAAAAATTTGGGCCACGGGGGGGAAGGGAAACCCCAGGCATGGGATAAAATTAGCCTTTTTGGAGAAACATGGGTCACCACCCAGATGACCGTGTTTCCGTTTGGGGCGGGAGGTTTGAAAAAGTCCGGGCGACATGGTCCAGGGTTTTTCCGGCACAGGGAGGAGAGGGGGCCCTGGGGGTTTTGAGACGAGGCCCTTTATTTGGGAAAGGGAGGAGCAGGCCACACAAAGTCCCTGACCTTGAAAAGAGTGGGCCACCGTAGTGGGGAGACCAGTGAAGGGATTATGGAGCCTGGATCCCCATTGGGGAAGTTTTCCCCCATCCAGGATTTGGCCGAAAGGCGGGGCAAACATACTTTTCCGGGGGGCAAGTGTTGAAACCCGGGGGGCACCGCAAAGACCCTTCAGAAGGAATATGTGCTGGGGAGGCGATCAAACCCACCGTATCCAGGCAACGGATAGGGGGCCCTTTTGACGTTTTTTCCGGTTTGCCAAAAGTGTACGGGAAGAAAAAATGGGCAAAAAAGGACCATGGCCTGCCGGGGTTCAGGCGTTGAGCCGATGCAGATATAGGAGGTTTTTTGGCCCGTGAAAATGTCATAGGTGACGACCCCCCCAAAAAGTGATGCCACTTTTTCCAGGCCAAATTTTTTCCGTAACTCGCGATCCCTAGGTAAAAATTTTTTCCCGGGGAGAAGTTTTGGAGAAAAAATCCAACTTTGCATTTTAACCCAGGGGGATCTCTGAAGGAGGAAAACCCCGGGCACCCCGAGAAGCATCCACTTCCAGAATGAAAGGGCGGTTTAGGGCCCGGCGAGAAAAAGAGGAGCAGACGTGAATGCCGATTTGAGACTGTTGAAGGGTTCTTAGCTTCGGGGGGGCCCGGATTTGGGGGTTTCCTTTTTCTTTTTGCGCCCCGGGAGCCCCCAAAGCTAGAGAATGTGAAAAAATTTTCTATAATAGTTGGGAAACCCCCGGAATGTTGAATGGCCCGAAGGCCCACTGATTGTGGCCCCTCAACACTGCGGGGAAATTTGAAGGATCCATCAAGGCCCTTATCTAGACATGTACCCTAAAAAAGGGGGAAATGGACGTTCAAAGAGAACTTTTTCTGGTTTGGGAAAAAACTGATGGGGGGCGAAGTCGCCTGAGGGCCTGGCGGACGGGGTGGCGATGAGTTACGAATCCGGGGGAAAAGATTGAAATCGTCCCGTGCAATAAAAAGCTGTAGAGTAGGGCCTGGAAGATCCGTTGACAAAGTTTTGAATACAGCAGGAGCGTTGCAGAGACCGAAAGGAAACCGTATCGAAAAGGCCCTCCCCCTTTAAATGCCGTTTTCCATTTATCGCCTTTTCGAAAACGAATTAAATTATAAACACCCGGTAGACCAGCTTGGGAAAAATTTTTGCGCCCGCAGGCAGTCGAAGAGTTCGGGGAATCAGGGCAGCGGGTACGGTTTTTATTGTAATTTTATTTAAACCCCCAATCGGCAGGGCCCAGAGACCCGTCTTTTTTTTTCCCCAAAAAGGAATGCTCTCCGGAGACGAGCTTACAAAAGAAGCCCTTGGGAGGGTTTTCCTTTATTTTACTTTAGGCACGCCTTTGTCTCCGGAGGAGAGGGGGGAAAAACTGGCCTCGGGAGGAGTACAGCAGGTTGAGGTCAATGGAAACAGTCAAACCGGGGTGGAGGAAGCTTTCGGGCCCGTCTCCCGAAAAGACATAGCAAAGTCCCAGTATGGCGTAGGGAACCTGGGAGGCTGGCCACTTTAGGGGGGCGACCCGGGAGACTGCGGTTTAACAGGCAAGAGATGACATGCGGGCCCCCAAAACATGACTTACCTGTTTTTCCAATCCAAAGGGCGGGGTTGGTCCTGCCCATGGGGAGGGCCCCGAAGGATTTCCCAGGGGATCGAGGAAAAGGGCAAGAAATTTTAGCGTTTCCTTGGAAGGGCCCCAATCTGCAAGCAGAGGGGGCAGTACGGAAACGGGGTAGGGCCTTAAGGCATTCGCCCCGACCGGGAGAAAGAACATGGGTTTTTTGCAATGGAATCCAGGGAAAGACGGGGGAAACTGGGGCCAAGTTCGTGGGTTATGAATTTCCTGCCCATCCAGAATAATAAAGGCGGTGGCCTGAAAGGTGCTGTCCGGTGAAACGCCAAAAATACGGGCAGGTCGCGGGAAGGCCGCTCTGACCCAGGGGGCCTCTCCTACGAGCCCTAGGTGCGGAATTTCCCGGGGGAAGGACAGTCCCCCAATAAATGGGCCAAAACCCCCACATAGAAACAAGCGCTTCAAACGACGCGGAACGTTTCCCCCTGGGAAAGGGGGCTCTCTCGACCCGCTAGGTTCCCCCTTTAAAGACCATCGGAGGAGAAGAGGGACTTGGGGAAAGTGGGCCAACGGGGGAAACACGGGACGGGTTTGGTTTTTTCCGTTGAAGGCGAAGCTCTTTTTGCCCTTTTGGCGAAGCGAATACCACTCGGGTGGTAAATGGATTAGGGCTTCAGGCACTGGGAGATCCCAGCGGTGAGTCGTCCTTTAATCCCCCAGAGGGCCCTTTCCAAAATGTCGCCACCAACGCTTTGTTTTTAAAAATCCACTCCCAAGCGGAAATGCGAAACTGCACCGAATCTGACCCCACGTGGGTCCCCCGACAAGCCGGGGCGTGTGCGGCAGCCAAAGAAGTACGGCCTGGGTTCCCCCGAAGACTGTGCGGAAACCCCCCGGGGGAAAGGGTTTGAGGCCGCCGCAGAGGATCCCCTGATCCTAGTTGGTCCCGCAAGGCTTCTCCAGACAAGGGGCTGATTTTAAGGCCACCTTGGCTGCTCTGTGGAATTTGGTTCCCCATCTCTCGAGGTGGATGGGCCGGGTGAGAACCCTCGGCACTTCTTGGGGGTCTCCACGTGCGAAGGGGGGGAGATGCAAGAGGTCCCCGGCGGGGGATTGGCAATGGTGGGGCAACGGAGGGGGTGCGGCGGCGGACCGGGGGGGCCGGGTCGCAAGGGTTTTGCATCAGCCCCTTAGTTTTTCAAAAACGTTGACTCTGCTGGGCGAGCTGTTGGAGTCCCGGGGATCGGCAGAGGTACCCTTGGGGGGGGGGGGGGGTCCAGGCCATTTTTACTGTAAAAGCGGGTGGATCGCTGGGCCCCCGCAAGCAAAATGACGAACCCGCAGGGAACGGAATTAAGTAGGTCCCGGGGTTTTTACCGGGGTCCGCCCCAAAAACGGGATGGGACTTCTGGGCGTGGGCTACCAGGTCGTTACCCCGATGTGACTGGTTGCGATGGCGGCGGGGGAAAAGTGTGTGCAAAGACGTAATCCAGAGACGTAGTCGGGGACAGGCAGAAGGTCAGGGCAGGCGGCAGAGGTTGGTGGTCAGAGACAGGCAGACGGTCAGGGCAGGCGGCAAACAGGCAAGGTCAGGAAACGTAGCGTAACGGACTGGTACACGGGTAATCAGGACCGAACAGCAATACACTCTAGGACGCAAGGTAAGCACATACATGCCAACCCTCCTGTTTTGGGCGGGACTCTCCCGCAAATGGGGGTCATGTCCCGCCCCCCCGGAGGGTCAGCAAAATCTCCCGCCGAAATTAAAGCGCCCCAGAGCAGTGTGTCACTGTGGGAAGCGTTGACCTCTGTGCAGTATAAAAGTTAAGACGAGCAGCTTGCACGGGCCACTCGGTAAGTAGAAATCAGTAACAGTCGCAGTTAGGTGTAATGGGGTGTATAGCCATAGCACCTGCAGCCTCAATACTATCTGCCAGGGATTTCCTTCGCCTGTCACCCGCTCAGGTTACTGCTCCTGCGATCACACAGGCATTTCCTCAGGCTCCGCGTTCTCACTGCGCCCCTGCTCTTTGGACTTGCCCTGCAGAGGTGCTTAAACTAGAAGAAGCCCTTTACGCTGCTGCTGTGCTCACTTGGGCTCTAAGGCCGTGTTCACACGGCTTATTCCCGACGGATTTGTGAGCCGTATTGAGCTCACAAATCCGGGCCGTGAATGGGGGGTGGGACGGGGGCGGGGCCGGCGGGGGCGCCGCCCCCGGGCCCCAAGACATTCATTATCTACGCCCTACGCGCCTTAAATAATGGGGCATGTCACTTTTTTCCCCCCCCGGGCGGATTCGCTGATCGGGGAGGACGCCCGGAAATCCACTGTTCTCTATGAGGGGCAGGGGATTCCCGGGAATTACTTTTACGGAAATTGGCGCCGTACGCACGCAAATCCGGCCGCAGTAGGGGCCCCAATCCGCAGCAAAATAACCGGGTGAACGAGGCCTAATTGTCCAATCCCTTCCCAGCATCCCCTGGGGCCCGGGACGCAGGGGATTTCTATGCCCCCGGGGTTAATTTTTTCCCCACCACGCTGGGGCCCCGCACCCAACTGATAACCCTCCCCCTTTTCCTTTCGGGCCCCGATCTCATTGGCGCCTCAAATAAGCAGTGACTGTACTACGTCACCAGCCCCTTTTCTGTGGTGGAATTATGGAATTTAGGTCATTACAGTTAGCACTCCATCTCTGACAATAAAACAACTAAAAAAAATCCCCAAAAACCCCAAATTTGCTGCTCAGCCAAATAACTGCCTTTTAGCTCTGAGATAAAATATGTTGCAGGCCCTTTTTTCCCATGGGGGTTTTTTTTGTACACTGTGGGTTTGTCTTTAAAGGGGTTATTTTCACACAACCCAGGTGAACATACCTTTCTGATGTGGAAACTGAAAAAGTTTAGGGCCTTTTGGTTTAGGGCAGAAAGTAAACGAAATTTTTTGGTTATTAAAAATGCTCCCCTTTCTACTTAGTTCATTAGATAGGTGAAAAAGGAACAACGGGAAAATTAAAAAAATTTTTTACACGACCAAAAAATTTCAACATAAATCAGAGAAATTAAAACCCATTACAAACCTGGCATTTGGTAGGGCCCCCTAACTAGCTCTGCCCCCCCCGTGTCAGATTTGCTAACAAAATTCAATTTATATCCCCCCGGGACTGCCACCATCAATTGACCGTTTTAAAACATACTTGGGCCCAAATCTCCCCTTTTTGGGGGGGGGGGCCCGCTAATGGGGGGCCCCCCCCGCTACCCCCGACAGAGTTGGGGGAACCCCCGCCGCCAGCAGGCAGCGGAGGTTCTTTAAATGACCACGGCGCACAGTGAGCGGCCGCTCACTTGCCCGCGGTCTCAATGACTTGTGTGGCCGCAGCCGCACAGCCAGTCAGCAGTGCAGCTCCTGTGCAGCTGCGTAGCAGGGAGGTGGCAGGAGGTCTCGTTCCCTCCTCCCTTCTCCCGGCTGTATGTACAGCGCCGTTGTGCGCTGTACATACAGATTTCAAGCGTGAAGGGGGTGTGGCACGAGCGACTGCATTACTCCCACTGCGATGCTGAAGTCGGTTTTGGCGGAGGAGATGTCCGGAGCTGGCCGTTTGCTGCAGAAGCCTGGTGAGGTTAAGTGGCTTTTTTTATTTTTATTTTTATTAGCATAGGGAAGGATTTCTACTGACTACAACAATGGGGGCAACTACCTGGCTACAACAAGGAGGACAACTACCTGGCTACAAGAAAGGGGGCAACTACCTATCTACAAAAAAGGGGGACACCTACCTGGCTACAACAAAGGGGGGCAACTACTGGCTACAACAAAGGGGGGCAACTACCTGGCTACAACAAAGGGGCACTTTACCTGGCTACAACAAAGGGGCAACTACCTGGCTACAAGAAATGGGGGGCAACTACCTATCTAAAACAAAAGGGGGCAACTATCTTTCTACAACAAAGGGGGCAACTACCGGCTACAACAAAGTGAGGCAACCTACCTGGCTACAACAAGGGCGCAACTACCAGGCTACAACATGGGGGGGGGCCTACTACCTTGCTAAAACAAAGGGGGCTCTAACCTGGGCTACCAAGGGGGGGCATTCTACCTAGCTTCAAGGAGGGCATCTAAATGGCTACAAGGGGCGGATCTACTTGGACTACAAGAGGGCATCTACCTGCCTGTAAAGGGCAAATACCTAGGTTCATGGGGGGCTACTACCTGGCTATCAGGGCACTACCTGGCTAGAGGGAGGATCTACCTGGCTGTCTTCCAAAGCCGTTATGCAGTTAGGATGGAGTGGGTGTGGCTTTTGAAGGGGCGTGGACACTTAGACAACAAAATGGCGTGGACCATGCAACTTTTGCTCTGCGCCGCGCTATGCGCGCCGCCCTCTTTGATCTCCTGCTTTTCCACTTTCAACAGTTGGCAACTATGGGTAAGCACACCAACAAACTGGCAAAGAGTGCTGGGGGCGTGTACCTTATATAGGACCAGCGGCCGGTCAATTACAATTTAACGCGCACGCTGACCCTTTAAATCAGTCAGCCGTCGCGCGCGCGTCCTTAAGCATTTGGGGCGACGCGCAACGGCCGGCTGTCAGAGCCGGAGACAGGAGCGGGGACTGGGTGAGTAAGGGGTTTTCCTGCACTGAAGGCAGAGGCACCGCGTCCGGACCCGTAAGCTCGCTGGGGGACGGCCGGCGGCCGTGAGCGCGTGACACTTTATATAACAGGAGCTCAGTTCCTCTTTCATATATCCATATATATCACAGAACTCGGCTACTATCCCTCTTTTCCTTTAACCTATTTATCACAGGCTCAAGCTTCTAAAACTGGATATATGTTCATTAATGAGTTGATACCATTAGTAACAGTACCAAACTTGATCAGGTGAGCAGTTCACTTTTCTATTTTTAAATTCCTATATACGTTCATACACTATCAGTGTGCGCCTTCTGTGTCTCCCATTCCCCCCTTGTTTCTCCTCTTTTTGAGTCCGAATGCACAAGAAGTACCAATATAACCCTATATATCATAGAACTCAGCTTCTCTCCTCTATCATATAACCCTATATATCACACAGCTCAGCTTCTCTCCTCTATTATATAACCTTATTTATCACACATCTCAGCTTTCTCATCTATTATTTAACCTATTCTATCACAGAGCTCGCTTCTCTTCTCTATCATATAACCCTATTATCACAGAGCTCAGATCCTCTCCTCTATCATTTAACCCTATATATCACACAGCTCGGGTTCCTCTCCTCTATCATAAAACCCTATATTTCACTGAGCTCAGCTTCTATTTCTCTATCATATAACCCTTATTTATCACAGAGCTCAGCTCCTTCTTCTATCAATTTAACCTATATATCACACGCTCGGTTCATCTCCTCTATCATATAACCCTATATATCACTAGGGCTCAGCCTTTTTCCTCTATCATATAAACCCTATATATACAGATCTAGCTTTTTCCCCTCTATCATATTAACCATATTAAAATCACATGAGCCTCAACTCTCTCTCCTCTTTCATATAACCACGATATATCTCAGCTCAGTTCCTCTATAATTAACCATTTATATCACAGAGCTTAGCTTCTTCTCCTTATCATATAACCTAGATATACAGGCTCAGCTTCTCTCCTCTATACATATAACACTATATATCACAGAGCTCCGATTATTCCTCTATCATATAACCCTATATATCACAGAGCTCAGCTTCTCTCCCTCTCAGTCATATAACCCTATATATACAGAGCTCAGCTTCTTCTCCCTCTTTAATATAACCCTATTTTATTCACATAGAGCTCAGCTTCTTCCCTCTATCATATACCTATATATCACAGAGCTCCGCTTTCTTCCTCTATCATATAACCACAATATCAAAGAGCTCAGCTTCATCTCCCTCTATCATATAACCCTATATATCACAGAGCTCAGCTTTCTCCCTATATCATAGAAACCTTATATATTCACAAAGAGCTCAGCTCCTCTCCCGCTTCATATTTCACAGAGCTCAGGTCTCTATCAAATACCCTATATATTATCACAAAGCTCAGCTCCTCTATCATATAACCCTATATATCACAGAGCTCAGCTCCTCTCCCTCTATCATATAAAACCCTATATATCACAGAGCTCAGCTCCTCTCCATCATATACCCATATATCCGAGGCTTAAGCCTTATCCTCCCTCTATCCTATAACCCTATATATCAGAGAGCTCAGCTTCTTCTCCTCTATCATATAACCCTATATATCACAGAGCTCAGATCCTCTATCATATAACCCTATATAGCACATCGCTCAGCTCTCTCTCTATATAATATAAACCCTATATATCACAGAGCTAGTTCCTCTATCATATAACCCGTACTATATCACAGAGCTCAGCTTCTCTACCGCTTATCATATAACCCTATATATCAAGGAGCTCAGCTTCTATCCTCTATCATATAACCTCCTATATATCACAGAGTCAGCTCATCTCCTCTATTATATAACCATATATACACAGAGCTAAAGCTTCTCTCACTCTATTCATATAACCCCCTATGTATCACAGGAGCATAGCTTCTCTCCTATCTGACATATATCCCTATATGATCACAGAGCTCAGCTTCTCTCCTCTATCATATAACCGATATATTATTACAGAGCTCAGATCCTCTCCTTATCATATAACCCATATATCACAGTAGATCAAGCTCCTCTATCATTTAACCTATATATCACATAAGCATCAGCTCATTCTCCTCTATAATTATAACCCTATATATCACAGAGCGCTCAGTTCCTCTATCATATAACCCTCATATTTCACAGAGCTCAGCTTCTCTCCCGATATCATTATAACCCTATATATTCAACAGGCTCAAGTTATATCCCTCTTTCATATAACTCTATATATCAACAGAGCTTCAGCTCCTACTCCCTCTATAATTTATCCACTAATATATCACAGAGCTCAGCTTCTCTCCTCTATCATTTAAACCCTTATGTATCACAGAGCATGCCATTCTACTCCTCTGTCCATATAACCTATATATCACAGAGCTCAGTCTTTCTCCCTCTATATATAACCATATATATTTACAGGCCTCAGGCTCCTCTCACTCTATCATATAACCCTTTTATATCACAGAGTTTCAGATCCTAATCCTCTATCATATAACCCTATATTTCACAGAGTTCATATCTCTCCTCTAACATATAAACCGTACTATATCACAGAGCTCAGCTTCTCTATACATTATAACCCTATATATCACAGAAGATCAGCTTTCTCTATCTTATAACCCTATGTATCACAGAGCTCAGCTTCTCTCCTCTATCATATAACCCTAATATATCACAGAGCTCAGCTTCTCTCCTCTATCATATATAACAATATATATCACAGTGCTCAGCTTTCTCTATGTCATATAACCCTATATGTCACAGAGATCAGTTTCCCTCCCTCTATCATATAAACCCTATATAATCACAGCGCTCAGCTTCTCTCCCTCTATCATATAAACTCCATATTTATCTTACAGAGCTAGGCTCCTCTCCTCTATCATATAACCCTATATATCACCAGAGATTCAGCTTCTCTCCTCTATCATTATAACCCCTATGTATCACAGAGCATAGCTTCTTCCTCTGTCATTAACCCTATATATCACAGAGCTCAGTTTCCTCCCTCTGATCATATAACCCTATATATCACAGAGGCTCAGTCTCCTCTCCTCATATCATATAACCCTATATATCACAGAGCTAGCTTCTCTCCCTCTATCATATATACCATAATATTATTACAGAGCTCAGCTCTCTCCTCTATCATATACACCCTATTATATCACCAGAGTTCAGCTCCTAATCCTCTATTCATATAACCCTATAATATCACAGAGTTCATCTCCCTCTCCTCTATCATATAACCCTATATAATCAAAGAGCTCAGCTTATCTATATAAAACCCTATATATCACAGAGCTCAGCTTCTCTCCTTCTATCATTATACCTATGGTATCACTGAGCTCAGCCTTCTCTTACTCTATCATATAACCCTATAGATCCACAGAGATCAGCTTCTCTCCCGCTTATCATATAACCTATATATCACAGGAAGCTCAGCTTCTCTCCTCATATCATTATAACACATATATCACAGAGCTCAGCTTCTCTCCTCTCCTCTATCATTTAACCTATATATCACAGAGATCAGATTCTTATCATTATAACGCCTATATATCACAGAGCTCAGCTTTCTCTCTCTATCATATAACCTATGTAATCACAGAGCTCAGCTTCTCTCTCTAATCTATAACCCTTATAGATCACAGGAGCTCAGCTCTCTCCCGCTATCATATAAACCTATATATCACAGTGTCTCAGCTTCTTATCTCCATCTTATAACCCTTATATATCACAGAGTCAGCTATCTAACCCTCTATCATACTAAACCCTATATATCACAGAGCTCAGCTTCTCTCCCATCTATTTACAATATACCCTATATATCAAAGAGCTACAGCTTCTCTCCTCTACATTAAACCTATATATCACAAGCTCAGCTTCTCTCCTCTATATATAACCCTATATATCACAGGAGCTCAGTTCTCTCCCTTTATCCTAAACCCTATATATCACAGAGCTCGCTTCTCTCCTCTGTCAATATAACCCTATATATCAAGAGCTAGTTTCCCTCCCTCTATCATATAACCTATATTCACAGAGCTCAGCTTCTCTCCTCTATCATATAACCATTTAATTTTACAGAGACTCAGCTCCTCTCCTCTATCATATAATCCTATATATTACAGAGCTCAGCTCCTCTCCTCCTATCATATAACCATATATATACAGAGCTCTGCTCCTATCCTCTATCAGATACCCTATATATCACAGAGGTCAGCTTCTCCTCTATCATGATAACCCTATATATCACATAGCTCAGCTTCTCTCCCTCTATAATATAACCATATTTTTCAGCGAGCTCAGTTCTCTCCTCTATAATATATACCCTATAAATCAGCAGAGGCTCAGGCTTCTTTCTCCCTCTTTCATATAACCCTTATATATCACAGAGCTCAGCTTCTCTCCTCTATCATGAACCTTATATATCACAGAGCTCAGTTCCTTATCATATAACCCTATATATCACAAAGCTCAGATCCATCTATCATATAACCCTATATATCACAGGCTCAGCTCCTATATCATATAAACCGTATATATAATTAGCTTTCAGCTCATCTCCCATTCTATAAATATAACCCTATATATCACAGAGCTCAGTTCCTCTATCATATAAACCCTATATATCTCAGAGCTCAGCTTCTCTCCTCTAATTCATATAAATCCCGTTATTATCACAGAGCTAGATTCTCTTCTCTATATATAACCTCTATATCAAGGAGCTCAGCTCTCTCCTCTATCAATAAACACATATATATCACAGAGCCAGTTCTCTATCATAAACCCTATATATCACAGAGCTCAGCTTCTCTCCGCTATTATATAACCCTATATATCACAGAGATAGCTTCTCTCCTCTAATCATATAAACTATATATATACAAGAGACTAGCTCTATCCGCTATCATATCACCCTATTTTCACAGAGCTCAGCTTCTCTCCTCTATCATATAACCCTATGTATCACAGAGCATAGCTTCTCTCCTCTGTCATATAAACCTATATACGACAGAGTCAGCTCTTCCTCGTAAATCATATAACCCTGTATATCACAGAGCTAGTTTCCCTCCCTCTAATCATATGAAACCCCTATATATCACAGAGCTCAGCTCCTTCTCCTCTGATCTATTAAACCCTATATTATCACAGAGCTCAGTCTTCTCTCCCTCTATCATATAAACCATATTTGTTTACAGAGGCTAAGCTCTCTCCCTCTATCATATACCCTATTATATCACAGAGTTCTGCCTCCTCTCCTCTATCATATAACCCTATATAATCACAGAGCTCAGCCCCTTCTCTCCCTCTTCATATTAACCCTATATATCACAGAGGCTCAGTACTTTCTCCCTCTGTCATATAACCCTATACATTCACAGAGCCTCAGTTTCCCTCCCTCTCTTATCATATAACCCTATATATTCCCTCAGAGCTCAGCTTCTCTCACCTCTATATATAACCCTTATATCACAGAGTTCAGCTTCTCTAATCTATTATATATCCCTATATATCTAAGAGTTCATCTCCTATCCTCTATCATATAAACCCTAATATCACAGAGTTCATCTCCTCTCCTCTATTCATATAAACCATATATATCACAGAGCTCAGTTTCCCTCCCTCTATCATATAACCCTATAGATCACAGAGCTAAGATTTACTCTCCCTCTATCATATAACATATATATATACAGAGACTCAGCTTCTCTCCTATATGATATTACACTATATATCACTGAGCCTCAGCTTCTCTACTTCTATAATATAACCCTATAAATCACAGAGCTCAGCTTATCTTCTATCATATATCACTATATATCACAGAGCTCAGCTTATCTCCTCTATCATTATAAACCATATATATCACAGAGCTCATCTCTCTCCTCTCATCACTATAACACTTTATATCACAGAGCTCCATCTTCTATCCCTCAATCATATAACCCTATATATCACAGGAGCACTAGCTCTCCTCTATCTATAACCCTATATATTCACAGTGCTAAGCTTCTATCCCTCTAATCATAATAACCAGGGGCGTAAACATACCGGGGTGCAGAGGTAGCGTTGCTACGGGGCCAAATTGTAGCCAGGTAGATGCCGCCCTTGTTAGCCAGGTAGGTGCCACCCTTTGTTAGCCAGGTAGGTGTCACCATTGTTAGCCAGGTTAGGTGCCACCATGTTAGCTAGGTAGTGCCCCCATTGTTAGCCAGGTAAGTGCCCACCTTGTGTTGCCAGGTAGTGCCCCATCTGTTAGCCAGGTAGTGCCCCCATTGGTTGCCTATGTGGTGCCCATTGGTTGCCAGGTAGTGCCCCCATTGGATGACAGGTAGATGTCCACATTGTTTCGCCAGGTAGATGTACCATTGTTAGCCAGGTAGATGTACCATCTGTTAGCCAGGTAGTGCCCAATTCTGTTTGCAGGTAGTGCACCATTCTGTTAAGCAGGGTTAGTGCCCCCATTGTTTGCCAGGTAGTGCCAACATCTGTTTGCCAGGTAGTGCCCCTTGTTGCCTGGTAGTGACCACTCTGTTAGCCATGTAAAGTTTGCCCCTCTGTTAGACAGGTTGTGCCCCATCTGTTAGCCAGGTAGTTCCCTTTGTTGCAGGTCAGTTGCCACCTTTGTTGCAGCAGGTAGTGCTCCCCTCTGTTGCCAAGGTACGTGCCCATTGTTGCCAGGTAGATGTCCCTCTGTTGCCAGGTAGTGCCCCAATCTGTAGCCAGGTAGTGCCCCATCCTGTTAGGCCAGGTAGTGCCCCCTTCTGTTGCCAGGTAGATGTCCCTCTGTTGCAGGTTGTTGCCCCCTCTGTTAGCCAGGTAGTGCCCCCTCGTTAGCCAGGTAGTGCCCCATCATGTTAGCAAGTTAGTGCCCCCTTTTGTTGCCAGGTAGGTCGCCCACCTCGTTGCCAGGTAGTGCCCCCATTGTTGCCGGTAGATGTCCTCTGTTAGCCAGTAGTGCCCCAATCTGTTAGCCACGTAGGGCCACCCATCTGTTAGCCGGTAGTGCACCCCTCTGTTGCCAGGTAGTGTCCCATCTGTTGCCAGGTGAGCCCCCTGTTGCAGGTAGTGACCCCTCCGTTGCCAGGTAGTGCCCACCTAAAGCTAATAAAAATAAAATAATAAAATCCACTACCTTACAGGCTCCTGCAGCGTGGCCAGCTCCCTGCCCGATCTCTTCAGCGCGCGCAGGGGGAAGTGAGAGCAGACCGCGCGTCACTCCCCTGCCAAGCGTGTTCGCGTCACTTCCCCCTGAGCCGATGACCTGTATGTGCGGCGTACACTCCGGCCGGGTACATACAGGGGGAGGAGGCTAGGAGGAGAGCGATCCTCCTGCCCCTCACCGCAACAGTGAGACCAAGGGCGAGGTGTGAGCGGCCCGTGCGCGCTTCACCCGCCTGTAGGAGCGGCCCGGGGGCGCAAGGTAGCAGGCGGCGGGGAGGAATCGCCAACTCACCCCGGTGAGGGCGGGAGGGGACTCCCTTATATAGCGGGACCCCCCGCCAAAAACGGGAGAGTTGGCATGTATGACTTAACAGTTCCATCTGCGAGCGGGCGGGGAGCTGCGGGGCGGTGCATACTACCCTCTGAAAAAAAAAAAAAAAAAAGTAACGGTGGGGGGAAAACGGGCCACAAGGCCCGAGCGTTTCAGAGGCAGCGATGTCGGTCATAGTTGGGCAGGAACGGGGCAAAGCGGCGATCCGCCTACGCTCTGTTACTTCCCCCTGCCGGCGCTCTGTGGGTCACGTGGGCGCGCGCTGTTGACGTCCACTTCAACGCGCGCCGCGCTGAGCGCATGAGGCTGCAGGGAGAGCAGCAGAGCGGAGCGAGCGGCGCATCGGTGGGAGCGTGGAGCGAGTTGGGTAAGTTGTTTCTTATTTTATCTACCCCATATGCTGCCTATATCCCCATATGCCTGCCTATACCCCCATTTGCCTGCCTGTACCCCCCCATTGCCTGCTTAGCCCCCATATGCCTGCTATACCCCCCCTGCCCCCCCCATATGCATACCTATAGCCACCAAATATGACTGCACTATAGCCCCCAATATGCCTGCCTATAGCCCGCCCATTATGGCATTGCCTAACGCCCCCATATTGCCTACTATACCCACCCATTATGCCTGCCTATAGCCCCCAATGATGCCTGCCTTATAGCCCCCCATATGCCTACCTATACACCCCCCATATGCCTCGCCTATAGCCCCCATATGCTGCCTATAGGCCACCATATGCATAACTATAGCCCACTTAGCCTGCCTTAGCCCCCCATTTGCCTGCCTATAGCCCCCATATGCCTGCTTATAGCCCATCCTTATGCCTGCCTATAGGGCCCCCATTGCAGCCATATACAGCGCCCTATATGACTGCCTGCCTTTACAGACCCCATATGCCTGCTTTACACCCTATATGCCTGCCTGTTACCCCCACAAAGCCTGCCTGTATACCCCCAAAAGCCTGCAGGTCTACTTATATGGGCCCCTTTAGCTACCTAAACCCTTACCTATATGGCCCCTATAGCCCACCTAACCCTGTCTACTGTATGGCTCCCTATAGCTACCTTAAACCTGGCTGCAATATATGGGCACTCTATTGGCTACCTAAACTTCGCCTATTTGGGGCCCCATATATCCGATCTAAGACCTGCACCTGCCTAAATGGACCCCTATAGCCAGGGGGGCTGCAGGTGCTGGAAAAGTCAGGGATTCTAAGATTTTTGTGTCTAAATCTGCAGGGACAAGTGGTCGGGAGATGTCATCAGATGCGCGCGACTGGACGGATGGATGCTGAACAAAAGAGGCACAGTCATACGATCTGGTCAGAGAAACGTCACCTGTGAGTCACAAGATGTACTGCACTGTATCACTTATTGTTGCACGGCTGGTGTTACACTGCTGTTCTACCACTATTGGTCACTGGTATGGTGGTTATATACAGTCTGCATAGCCTGTGGACACTGGTGTCTACCACTATAATGGTCACTGTATTGGAGGTAATATAAAGTCTGCAAGTGCCGTGTAAACTGGGTGTCTTCCACTATATGTCACTGTATGGAGGTATATATACAGTCTGCAGAGCTGTGTACACTGTGTCTACCATGTATATGGGTCCCACATGACATGGTGGTTATATACAGTCTGCTGTGCCTGTGTACTACTGACTGTCTTACCTACTATATGGTCACTGTATGGTGGTTATATACAGTCTGCAGAAAGCTGTGACACTGCTGTCTACCACTATAGGTCACTGTATGGATGGGTATATACATGTTCAAGCAGAGACATGTGCTACTCTGGTGTCTTACAATTATCATGTGTCACTGTATGGGGTTATATACCTGCCTACAGAAGCTGTGTACTCTGGTGTATCAACCACTATATGGTCACTGTATGGTAGGTTATATACAGTCGCCTGCCTGTGTCCTCTGGTATATACCACTATATGGTCAATATATTATTATTTATTATTTTTATTAGGACAGTATTGATCTTTGTGTACTGATCATTAATAGTGTAGGGTTATTATTCAGTCACTATGTGGTGGTAATTTGTGGTCGTGTTCTGGCGTATAATAGGTCCTTATGTAATGCGTATTGGTAATGTTGGTTTTGGTATAGTGGATTTGTTTGGTAGCAGTTATTGATGGTGAGATGTATGGTGAGGTATTTGCACCTTGTTTTATCTACTTTATCTAACAGCATGTCATAGGTACATGGTCCGTGGTCGTGAGGGTGAGGGGGGGCCATCCAAAAGTTTGCTATGGGGCCCTGGACTTTCTTGTTCGGCCCCCTGCATATAAACCCTATATATACAGAGCTCAGCTTCTTCCCTCTATCTTATAACACTATATACTCACAGAGATTCAGCTTCTCTCCTCTATATTAAACCTTATATATCACAGAGCTCAAGTTCTCTCCCTCTATCTTATGAACCCTATATATCACAGCAGCTCAGCTTCCTCCCCTCTAATCATATAACCTTATATTCACAGAGCTAGCTCCTCCTCTCTATCATTATTACCATAAATCACAGTAGCTCAGCTCCTCCTCCCTCTATCGTATAAACCCCATATATCACAGAGCTCAGCTTCTCTCCTCTATTCATATAACCCTATATTTACAGAGCTCAGCTTCTCTCCCTCTATCATTAAACCCTGTATATCACAGAGCTTCGTCTTTCTCTCCCTCTTTCATAATTAAACCCTATATATAACAGAGCTCAGCTTCCTCTCCTCTATCAATAACCCTATATATCACAGAGCTCAGCTCCTCTATCTTATAACCTATATATAACAGTGCTCAGCTTCTCTCACTCTATAATATAACCTGTATATCACAGAGTCAGTTCTCTCCTAATCATATAACGCTATATATAAAAGAGTCAGGCTTCTCTCCTATAATCACATAACCCTATATATCACAGAGCTCAGCTCCTACTGATAATAGTAACCCTTATATATACAGAGGATCAGTACCTCTATATATTACCTAATATAGTGGGACTAAGGTCGTAAAATATAATTACACAAACCCCTGTGTAACAGATAACAGGCAGTAGTCTGGATATAGCTGTGGCATTGGGCATCATGGTGTCAGTGCTGGCTTGTGTGACTGCTGCCTATGTCATTCATGTGTCTATTCTTCTCTTCATTTACTGCTCTTCTCATAATAACTCTACAATATTAGTGATAAATACTGTAAAATCCCCAGAACAGAGGCTTCTACAGAGGGCACTTCCACAGTCGGTCGCTAGAGGGCGCTGTGGGCTCAGGCTGCCTGGCAGTCCCGTGTGCGGCTGACAGGTGGGCGTGGCGGTGCTCGGCGCTTATCTTGTAGTGTCCCTGCAGGGCCGCCGTAGCTGCCAGTAGTGCCCATAGTAGGTGTGTAGTCTGCCCGTCATGGCGGAGTCCAGGGAAGCGGCGCCGCTGCGATGTGCGCGGGAGAACCACGCCGCCGAGCGGCTGAAGGAGGACCTGACGCCCACAGAGACCTCGGCGGAGCAGGTGGGGGCGCTGTGTGAGGGCGCGCAGTCATTGCTGTAGTGTTATAGGCTCTGCTGTAACTTTATGGGGCTCCTATAGCCGCCCATTACTTCACATGTGTGTATAGACGAGCCCTGTATGGCAGCTTGTGGCTGTGTCTGTCCTCCATGCTGTCACTGGCAGGCGGTGCGCTGGCTCGCTGGTTGCTGCTGTCACTGGCAGGCGGTGCGCCGGCTCGCTGCTTGCTGCTGTCACTGGCAGGCGGTGCGCCGGCTCGCTGCTTGCTGCTGTCACTGGCAGGCGGTGCGCTGGCTCGCTGCTTGCTGCTGTCACTGGCAGGCGGTGCGCTGGTTGCTGCTGTCACTGGCAGGCGGTGCGCTGGTTGCTGCTGTCACTGGCAGGCGGTGCGCTGGTTGCTGCTGTCACTGGCAGGCGGTGCGCTGGCTCGCTGGTTGCTGCTGTCACTGGCAGGCGGTGCGCCGGCTCGCTGCTTGCTGCTGTCACTGGCAGGCGGTGCGCTGCTTGCTGCTGTCACTGGCAGGCGGTGCGCTGGCTCGCTGCTTGCTGCTGTCACTGGCAGGCGGTGAGCGGGTTGCTGCTGTCACTGGCAGGCGGTGCGCGGGTTGCTGCTGTCAATGTCAGGCGGTGCGCTGGTTGCTGCTGTCACTGGCAGGCGGTGCGCCGGCTCGATGGTTGATTCTGTCACTGGCAGGCGGTGCGCCGGCTCGCTGGTTGCTGCCGTCACTGGCAGGCGGCTCGCTGGTTACTGCCGTCGCTGGCAGGCGGTGCGCCGGCTCGCTGGTTGCTGCTGTCACTGGCAGGCGGTGCGCCGGCTCGCTGGTTGCTGCCGTCGCTGGCAGGCGGTGCGCCGGCTCGCTGGTTGCTGCCGTCGCTGGCAGGCGGTGCGCCGGCTCGCTGGTTGCTACCAAAGTTTGCCTGATGTTTGTCCCTTTACCCACCTGCTACAGGTGGAGTATCTAGCCCTAAGCTGCATTCACACAGAGCTGTTTTTATGTGTATTCTGCATCAATTACATAGATGTGGGTATTTATTCTGTATCCTATTGATTTCAGTGGAGCTGCACAGGGAGCGGAGCCTGGATTTCTGTTGTGAATTACAGATCTGCGTCCCATAAAAGTGCTGTGTTCTGTGCGTGTTGTGAGCAGGGCTGTGGAGTCGGAGTCAGTGGCTATTCTGCAGGAGTTGGAGTCGTCCTAAAATGGACCGACTCCCAAAATATATAATAAGTTGTTCCAGTTAGTTCGATGCAAAGAGCAAGAGGAATTGGGTGCGGCCAGTGCTACTGCTCCTATATCTTCAGTCTCACCACATGAGGAGTGTAATTGATGACATGGAGCAGGCAAAGCGCTGCCCCAGGGGGAAAGATTCTGCTCCAGGACAAACAGATTTCAGCAGAATGTTTCACCTGCTTTCAAAGAAGTAGAAGAAAAGTTCAACCATTCATTAACACTGACTGTGGCTGAGGCAATTCCTTTATACCCTGACATTGTTAGAGATGTTGACCCTGTGGTCACCGCTTTGCCCCAACCCAAGTTAGTGTAGAGAGGCCGTTCTCTAGCCTGGAAATAATGAGATCAGATGTGAGGTCATGTATGCAGGATCTGATGGAGGCGATACTATTTCTCAGAACAAATTCAGAGACTTCACAAATGTTCCTGCAGTGTTTTGCATATTTACAATTTTTTTGTGTCCTAAAGTCATATCCAATAAATATATTTTACACTGACAAGCAAAATGGTAACAATGGTTTGAACTTGTGACTTTCAGGCTCCATATCTCTCCATCCACTACAGCTTTGTACATGAGGCTACTGTAATTTTATATACAGTCATCTTACCTATCTTATACATAAATGTGACTTGCAAGTATTTAGTATTTGCTTAGTTCTGCAGATCCTTGTCCTGTAAATACATTGTTACTGTTTTTCTCCTAAAAATCAAAATGTTAATTTTTATTATTTTGTTAGTATTTGGGAAATCCACCTTTGGTTATCAGCTCTGCCTGAATCCTTCTGGGCTCTGGATCAGAATCAAGCATATCTTGACCAAAATCTGATCCCAGGTCTCTTCCACACATTCCCAATGTTGGTGCAGACTGGACTTGGATACAAATACAGCTTTTTCTTCAACTCCACCCAGAAGTGTTCAAAAGATCAAACATTGTTACCATTTTGCTTGTCAGTGTCTGTTCTATCTAAATAGCTTGATTATTGTATCATAAGGTGATAAACAGCCGGATGTTACCACTTTACTACAGTAAAGTTATCACTTAAACATGCGCCGTGTATGAGGGAGTCAGGAGTCGGAGGTTTGAGAGATTGAGGGGTCGGGGCTTTGGCTTGCCGACTCCACAGCCCTGCTTGGGAGCTGCGTTGGATAGAGCTGGTCTGCTCTCCATCCTGCCAGTACAATGTGAAATATGGGGCGGAGGTCGCTGTCATGTATTACACCATGTATTTTTGTTTGCAGGAAAACCCGCCCATACTTATTGTAAAGTGAGAAACCTGTGGGTGTCGCATTGTCCTGGGCACCCGTGGTGTACCGTCCGCCATGTTGTGTCATATTTCAGGGGGCTGTTGCTTGATTTTTTTTCTATTAATTACTATAAAACAAATATTGTGTGATTTTTATCCCAGTCATAAATTGCGACATTAACGTGGCTGCTAATTGTGATATATAGGGTGATATTCTCTATCCGCTAAGTCCTAGCTTAGATTATAGATGTAGGATGGTCTATAGCAGGGGTGTCCCACTCACACACACAAGGGGGCAAAAGTATAAACTTGGACAAAGTCGCGGCCAACTCTCCACGGAGCTTCATGTGAAAACTTCCCAACTAGTTCATAGGGAGAGAAGCTGAGCTCTGTGATATATAGGGTTATATGATAGAGGAGAGAAGCTGAGCTCTGTGATATATAGGGTTATATGATAGAGGAGAGAAGATGAGGTCTGTGATATATAGGGTTATATGATAGAGGGAGAGGCGCTGAGCTCTGTGATATATAGATTTATATGATAGAGGAGAGGAGCTGAGCTCTGATATATAGGGTTATATCATAGAGTAGACCAGAGGAGCACTGTGATATATTGGGGAATATAATAGAGGAGAGGAGCTGAGCTCTGTGATATATAGGATTATATGATAGAAGGAGAGAGGCTGAGCTCTGTGGTATATAGATTATATGAGAGAGGATAGAAGCTAAGCTCTGTGATATATAGGGTAATATGATAGAGGGAGAGAAGCTGAGCTCTATGATATATAGGGTTATATGATAGAGGAGAGGAGCTGAGCTCTGTGATATATAGGGTTATATGATAGAAGGAGAGAGGCTGAGCTCTGTGATATATAGGGTTATATGAGAGAGGAGAGGAGCTGAGCTCTGTGATATATAGGGTTATATGATGGGAGGGGAGCTGAGCTCTGTGATATATAGGGTTATATGATGGAGAGGAGCTGAGCTCTGTGATATATAGGTTATATGATGGAGAGGAGCTGAGCTCTGTGATATATAGTGTTTTATGATGGAGAGGAGCTGAGCTCTGTGATATATAGGTTTGTATGATGGAGAGGAGCTGAGCTCTGTGATATATAGGGTTATATGATGGAGGAGCTGAGCTCTGTGATATATAGGGTTATATGATGGAGGAGCTGAGCTCTGTGATATATAGGTTATATGATGGAGGAGCTGAGCTCTGTGATATATAGGGTTATATGATGGAGAGGAGCTGAGCTCTGTGATATATAGGGTTATATGATTGAGAGGAGCTGAGCGCTGGGTTAAAGGGTTATATGACTGGAGAGGAGCTGAGCTCTGTGATATATAGGGTTATATGATAGAGGAGAGGAGCTGAGCTCTGTGATATATAGGGTTATATGATAGAGGAGAGAAGCTGAGCTCTGTGATATATAGGGTTATAGGATAGAGGGAGAGAAGCTGAGCTCTGTGATATATAGGGTTATAGGATAGAGGAGAGAAGCTGAGCTCTGTGATATATAGGGTTATAGGATAGAGGAGAGAAGCATAGCTCTGTTATATATAGGGTTATAGGATAGAGGAGAAAAGCTGAGCTCTGTGATATATTGGGTTATAGGATAGAGGGAGAGAAGCTGAGCTCTGTGATATATAGGGTTATATGATAGAGGAGAGAAGCTGAGCTCTGTGATATATAGGGTTATAGGATAGAGGGAGAGAAGCTGAGCTCTGTGATATATAGGGTTATAGGATAGAGGGGGAGAAGCTGAGCTCTGTGATATATAGGGTTATAGGATAGAGGGAGAGAAGCTGAGCTCTGTGATATATAGGGTTATAGGATAGAGGAGAGAAGCTGAGCTCTGTGATATATAGGGTTATAGGATAGAGGGAGAGAAGCTGAGCTCTGTTATATATAGGGTTATAGGATAGAGGGAGAGAAGCTGAGCTCTGTGATATATAGGGTTATAGGATAGAGGGAGAGAAGGCTGAGCTCTGTGATATATAGGGTTATAGGATAGAGGAGAGAAGCTGAGCTCTGTGATATATAGGGTTATAGGATAGAGGGAGAAAAGTTGAGCTCTGTGATAAGGGTTATAGGATAGAGGGCGAGAAGCTGAGCTCTGTGATATATAGGGTTATAGGATAGAGGGCGAGAAGCTGAGCTCTGTGATATATAGGGTTATAGGATAGAGGGCGAGAAGCTGAGCTCTGTGATATATAGGGTTATAGGATAGAGGGAGAGAAGCTGAGCTCTGTGATATATAGGGTTATAGGATAGAGGGAGAGAAGCTGAGCTCTGTGATATATAGGGTTATAGGATAGAGGGAGAGAAGCTGAGCTCTGTGATATTATAGGGTTATAGGATAGAGGGAGAGAAGCTGAGCTCTGTGATATATAGGGTTATAGGATAGAGGGAGATGAGCTGAGCTCTGTGATGTATAGGGTTATAGGATAGAGGGAGAGAAGCTGAGCTCTGTGATATACAGGGTTATAGGATAGAGGAGCTGAGCTCTGTGATATATAGGGTCTGTGAAGCTTAGGTCCCTCGGTGCAGGAAGCACAAGCGGGTGACTCCTTGCCCACATACAGGCACCAATTTACCAGCGACAAGGCAATATCGGTGTTGAGCTTGTGCCAGTATTGGCCGCTGTGTACAGGAGTGGTGGTTTCAGGCTGTGACCCCAGCCTAGGACGTGCCATCTACAGGTGGAACTTTTTTCTGTTTTGAGTCCAAACTAGAGATGCTGAGAGTTGTAGTCCAGAAACAGCGGCTGTCTATGAAAGAAAATCCTTCTCCACGTGTGTTTGGGTTGGAGCAGTATGTAGCCTGTCTGCTGACTCTGGTGGGGGACACTTTGCATTTTCTCCAGTTTCCACTGTCTGTTCTCATTGTGTATTGCAGAGTGTGGGTGCAGGGTGTTTTGGGGGAGACATTCCCTGCATTCACTTGCTTCATACATTGGGCTCTGTCTTGTTCACTCTTGCATTGCCTGCTACGTCTGTGGTACATGATTTTCTATCCTTTTTATATTAAATGGAATCTCTTACATCCTCCTGTTATGCATTTAGTATTACACCTAAAGGGGTTGTCTCACTACAAAGATTGATTTTATGTTAAAGATCTTGCAGAAACAAGTCACTTTGCAATATGTGTCCATTAACAGTGTCCTACCTATTCCTAGATATCCCCTCTTGTGTGGGCTGCATCAGCTCCTCAGGTCACTATAGCTACAGACCTGTTTGATCTCTCCCCGATAGGCTGCCAGCACTGGTTGCTATAGCTACAGACCTGTTTGATCTCTCCTGATAGGCTGCCAGCACTGGTTGCTATAGCTGCAGACCTGCATTCTACTGCAGCCTAGTGGAAGCCAGTAAACACGCCCCTGAATTCGAAGTGAAACCAAGAAGACAGGACTGAGGTAAGAGGAATCAATGTAGTGAGACAACCCCTTTAATATTGGGATCCGGCCTGAACAGAAGCGAGACAACTTTAAACCAGAATGTCCTCATCCCTGACAACAAGTCGGATGCCAGACAGACTGGAAAAAACAAGGTGTCTTATTCATTGGAGGATTCTCTGGCAGAATTCAGCTTGCTTTGATACAGGCTTAACCGTTAACCCCCAATCTGAAGTGCAGCACTTTGGGCCATATGTATGGAAATTGTTGTCCCGGTTGGTAGTAGTGGATCCTCTGGAGCACCGCAAGCGATGGTGTAAGCCACGCCAGGGAGCGGAGTCTAAGTAGCCCCCGGTATTCACCAGAATCTACCAGGTCGCTTCCACTGGCGGGGCTTGCTTGCGGAGGCAGCCGAGGTGTAGCGAGGTGCAGAATCGTAAGGCAGGCTTATAGTCAGAGACAGGCAGAAGGTCAGGGCAGGCGGCAGAGGTTCGTGGTCGAGGGACGGAGGCAAACGGTACAGTACACGCTAATCAGAACAAGACTTCAGGAACGCTTTCTCAATAGGCAATGAGCACTAAAGATCCGGCAGGGTAACCAGGAAGAGGCAGGCTTAAATAGGGGCAGCGACCGGCAATAGCCAATTACCGGTGCGCTGGCCCTTTAAATGTAACACTTCCGGCTCTTGCGCCCTAGGGAACGGGACCGTGCGTGCTGAGGGACAGAGCCTGCAGCAGGAGCGTGGCCGGGTGAGTACATGGGCGGACAGGCAGGGGGGTGAGCACGCCCGCGACCTGGGATGAGGGTTGCAGGGGCATCCGTGACAACTGTATTGATCTAAAACTCACTTTGTTGCCAATAGCAACCAATCAGAGCGCCCTTTAATTTCGTATTGTGCTCTGGAAAAATGAGGGGCATTTTGTTGCTATGGGCAACTAAATGAGGGAGAGAAACTGAGCTCTGTGATATATAACCCTATATATCACAGAGCTCAGCTTCTCTCCTCTATCATATAACCCTATATATCACAGAGCTCAGCTCCTCTCCCTCCATCATATAACCCTATATATCACAGAGCTCAGCTTCTCTCCTCTATCATATAACCCTATATATCACAGAGCTCAGCTTCTCTCCTCTATCATATAACCCTATATATCACAGAGCTCAGCTTCTCTCCTTTATCATATAACCCTATATATCACAGAGCTCAGCTTCTCTCCTCTATCATATAACCCTATATATCACAGAGCTCAGCTTCTCTCCTCTATCATATAACCCTATATATCACAGAGCTCAGCTTCTCTCCTCCTATCATATAATCCTATATATCACAGAGCTCATCTTCTCTCCTCTATCATATAACCCTATATATCACAGAGCTCAGCCTCTCTCAGATCCAGCTTTCAGATAGGGCAGCATAAACCCCGACAGGTTCCCTTTAAGGCGGTGAAGTGAATCCTTTTTGGGGGGCAAAGAATCTCAGAATATCTTTGCTATTTGTGTTTTTTAGTTGGTGCCTGGAAATGCTGGGTACTGGAGCAATAAAATGTTTGTCCCCTGAATTATTGCCCTTCTCTCTATAAGTTGTGTATCTTGGCCTTGGAGCAGTTGTCTTGATGTAACTTTGTATTTTATAGCTGTATATTAGATCCCTATAGATTTCAGAAAGTCTTTGTACAAATGTTTTTCATTCCTTTATTGGCAAATAATTCTTCAACAAACTTTATTTAAATCAATAGTTCAAGCAAATACACAGTCAAGTCTTACTATGACCACCAGCTATTATCTAGAATAACCGCCGGGTGCAGCACGGATAACGCTATTAGGCTGGGAGTGACTAAATACGGTCCTGGCAGGTTGTCACGGGTGTCTGGATCCATGCTGGCTACATCCCACAGCTGCTGGAGGAGCCATAGAGCCAGCACCACCATCCAGGGGCTACCACAGATGCTCAATTGGGTTCAGGTCTGGGGACTTAGGGGGCCAGGGTAGTACCTGGAAGTCTGGGTCCTGCTTTTCTAACCAATATAGGACATTTCTAGCAGTGTGACACATTGCATTATCTTGCTAGAAGATCCCATCGGCCCCAGTAATAACTATCAGCATGTATAGGTGTACATGGTCTGCCAGAATGGATTCCTACCCAGATTGGTTGAGTGCTCTTCACATGGATGAGTGGCCCAGAGAATGCCATGAATACTTTCTCCAGCTAAGCTGGTGGTGGCAGTGTTGTTCTTGTGTTCTTCCAGCAACGATTGCAGGATGTTTGGCGAGAAACAGTAGAGAACCAGATATAGCCATTCAATGAAACAAAACACATGACTCTTCGGAGAGGTGCAGCGACTCTCCATCTGTTTTGTAGCCCCATACGCAGTAGGGTTTTTCTGTACTGTTTTAGACACATCTTGTAGCCCAGTACACCTTTATAGCTGATGTTCACCTCCACATCAATGGCACTTGGTGCTCTGCAGTTACCTGATAAATCGCCCCTTTTACACATGAGAGCAATGAGAAGTATGTGTGCAGACGGCCTATCACACACCTTATGTCCAAATCAAGCCAGCTCCCCACACATGACTTCCTTCATGAGCTATGCACTACCAACATCAAAAGTAGGAAGTGGTCATAACACTGTGACTTTACTGTCTATAAAAATGTTTTGTAATGTATCTACTGGATATGCCTTTAGGCTGTGTTCACACGGCTTATTCGAGCCGTAATTGCGGGCCGGATTTCGCCCGCAGTTACGGCTTGAATAAGGGGTGGGACCGGGGCGCGGCGGGGGAGCTGCCCGCCGGCCCCATAGACAATGCATTATTTACGATGCGTACACGCCGTAAATAATGTGCATGTCACTTTCTCCCCCCCCCCCCCCCCCCCGCGGCGGATTCGGCGGGGGGGGGGATAGAACATAAGGGGGAGTTGTGCGCTAGTGTGACCCGCTTTTCATTCTGAATAGAGACCTGGACTTATTGTACTTTGAGACATATCCTATCAAGATACCATCAAAGTGCAAGGTGCATTTTAAGGTTAGAGCTGAGCGAACAGTGCCACCTCATCAATAGGACCCTCCCTTGTCCCAATAGCTGATGCTTACACTTACCAGGCTTTTGATATATCATGCATGCTGTATATAGGAATGCCCCTTCAAGCCATTATTTTGCCTACAATTGAAATTATTTTTTGTTTTTGTTTTTTTACAGAAAAAAGTTGAGAGTTCAGTGGGCGCCATATTTGATCTTGTCAAAAAACGGTTACGGAACCATTAAGTGAGTAATGCCGCTTGTCACTATATTTGAAAAAAAATAACCATACCAGAATATTAGTTAGGCCTCGTTCACACGGCTGATTTGGGCGCCGATTTCAGCCGTACTGCGCGCCGCATTTGCGCTGCAGTACGGCTGAAATCCGTCCCAGGCATTACGGTAATCCACAGTTCTCATAGAGAACAATGGATTCCGTCTCTTCTCCCCGCTCGGTGAATCCGCCGCGGGGGGAGAAAGTGGCATGCACATTATTTACGGCGTGTATGCGCCGTGAATAAAGAGTGTCTATGGGTCCGGCGAGCTGCATGGCTGCCGGCGTAATTGCGGGGCGAAATCCGTCCCCGCAATTACGTCGGCAATAAGCCGTGTGAACCAGGCCTTATTCTTCTCACCTTCCCTTTTTGTCCAGCGGTTCTATTTTTGTGCTTTCTTTATACATTTTCCACATATATTACCAGTTATGGTTTGGCTGTCAGAAAAAAATATTAAAGGGGTTGTTCACTTTATACTGTTTCTATTATGTATATAGCAGTACAGCACACTTTCTTGTCCTTAGTAATGTCTCTCACGGACTAATCAGTCATGTGACCACCACACAGGTCATGTGACCCTGGAAATCCAGGTAACAGTAGTGTAGGGAGGAGCAGAACTTCTCCAGTATTACTACCTCCACCAGCATCATATCATGTGACCACCACACAGGTCATGTGACCCTGGTATCCAGGTAACAGTAGTGTATGGAGGAGCAGAACTTCTCCAGTAGTACCACCTCCAGCAGTGTCTTATCATGTGACCACCACACAGGTCATGAGACCCTGGTAATCCAGGTAACAGTAGTGTATGAGAGCAAACTTCTCCAGTATTACTACCATCCAGCAGCATCTTATCATGTGACCCCCACACGGGTCATGTGACCCTGGTATCCAGGTAACAGTAGTGTATGGAGGAAGCAAACTTCTCCAGCAGTGTTTTATCATGTGACCACCACACAGGTCATGTGACCCTGGTATCCAGGTAACATAGTGTATGGAGGAGCAGAATTTCTCCAGTATTACCACCTCCAGCACGCTTATGTGACCACCACACAGGTCATGTGACCCTGGTATCCAGGTAACAGTAGTGTATGGAGGAGCAGAACTTCTCCAGTATTGGAGCAGCAAGTCTCCAGTATTACCACCTCCAGCAGCGTCTTATCATGTGACCACCACACAGGTCATGTGACCCTGGTATCCAGGTAACAGTAGTGTATGGAGGAGCAGAACTTCTCCAGTATTACTACCTCCAGCACATCTTATCATGTGACCTCCACACCGGTCATGTGACCCTGGTATCCATGTAACAGTAGTGTATGGAGGAGCAGAACTACTCCAGTATTACTACCTCCAGCGGCGTCTTATCATGTCTGTCAGTGTCTGTGGAAAAGACACTGCACATTTTTCTCTCTGTCTCCTAGGGGAACTTTGTTTTACAATTAACTTTATTAACAATGTGACATCTGTCAGAGAGACAGCAGTTATATAAGTAACTACACATAGGAAGAAGTTGCTGGAATATCGATATTAACTACTTACTGACTGCCTGTAGACTATAAATGCCCGGACGGTGGCAGTTTCTCTCTGCACAGACAATCTTGAACTTCCATGCAGAGAGTGCAGCCTTAAACCGGTTGTGCAGATGCGCGGGTGGAGAGTCAGCTGTCAGCGTTATCCGAGCCCTCCACTGTGAAGGCAGGGATGGTTTATTACTATCCCTGCCTTCCTGATCTCTGTATACTCATGACTTCCTGGTGCAGGCGGCCATGTGACCTCCAGGGCTTGGTAGTAACAGATGCTGCTGGGTCTTAACTGTCCAGGGCAGCTGGTTTCTCCTGTATTTCCCTGTGACTGGGGTGAATACATCAGCCCAAGTTACAGGGGAAATCGGAGCGCGAGGAGGAGGAGCAAAAAAAGGTCTCTCTATCTGACTTCATGGGGAGCACAATATGTAAAGTTAAAAAAAACACAGTAAAAAAAAAAAAAATTAAAAACATTAGCAGCCCAAATCGCTCCTTATAGCCCCGCCCACGACGACTCAATGTTCTCTTGCCTGTATAAAAGTGTCTGCGACGGAACAGTGACACAGTCACAAACCTTATTTTCATGCCACGATTGCTGTTAAAAAATAAAGTAATGAAAAAAAACGTGGAAAAGACTCGTACATCATGAAAAAAACAACTTGGGCTTTATTGTTATATAACTTAAAGGGGTTGTCTCACTACAAGGATTGCTGTTTATATTAAAGATCTTGCAAAAACAAGTCACTTTGCAATATGTGTCCATTAACAGTGTCCTACCTATTCCTAGATATCCCCTCTTGTATGGGCTGCATCAGCTCCTCAGGTCACTATAGCTACAGACCTGTTCAATCTCTCCTGATAGGCTGTCAGCACTGGTTGCTATAGCTACAGACTTGGCTTCTACTGCAGCCTAGTGGAACCAGTAAACACGCCCCTGGATTCAAAATGAAACCAAGAAAACAGGATTGAGGTAAGAGGAATCAATGTAGTGAGACAACCCCTTTAAGGTATCATGGAAAAAGATTAGTACAAAAATCCCCATAGCGTTCAAACCCGCATATACAAAAGAAAGGAAAATGAGCCTGGTCAGGAAAAAGGGTAAACGGTCTGGTCAGGAACTGGTCAAATAATTATTCCTATTCAGCTATCCCATAGATGTCATGTGACTCTGCTGACGCCATGTTTACAGTCTCCCCCCCCCCCCCCCCCAGATGTCATGTGACCCTGCTGCTGACTGATGCCATGTTTACTCCATACTCTTCCCCCATAGATGTCATGTGACTGCTGCTGACTGACGCCATGTTTACTCCATACACTTCCCCCATAGATGTCATGTGACTATGCTGACGCCATGTTTACAGTCCCGTCCCCCCCAGATGTCATGTGACCCTGCTGCTGACTGACGCCATGTTTACTCCATACACTCCCCCATAGATGTCATGTGACCCTGCTGCTGACTGACGCATGCCTTTACTCCATACACTCCCCCCATAGATGTCATGTGACTGCTGCTGCTGACTGACGCCATGTTTACTCCATACACTTCCCCCATAGATGTCATGTGACTGCTGCTGACTGACAGACGCCATGTTTACTCCATACACATCCCCCATAGATGTCATGTGACTGCAGCTGACTGACTGATGCCATGTTTACTCCATACACTTCCCCCATAGATGTCAGGTGTCACTGCTGATGACTGACTGACGCCGTGTTTACTCCATACACTTCCCTCATAGATGTCATGTGACTGCTGCTGACTGACTGACGCTATGTTTACTCCATACACTTCCCCCATAGATGTCATGTGACCCTGCTGCTGACTGACTGACGCCATGTTTACTCCATACACTTCCCCCATAGATGTCACGCGTTTTAGCAGTGTAAATGTGCCCTTCTGCTGTGTCCTTGTGACCTTTTCAGTTGTTCTATTGTTTTTCTTTTTAGACTTGTTCTAGAGCGAGATCTCCATTCACACTACCTGCGGAAAGGACTGCAGCAGATCTCCGAATCATACGAGGTATAAGAAACCTAATGAAATATCAGTATTGGTTTAGCTTTAATAAATATTAAGGGGGTTCTCCCACAATTGGTATTTATCACCTGGGTATGGGATAGATGACCAATGTCTGTCTGCAGAGGGTTCTACCGCTGAGGCCATCACTGATCTGTTCCTTCTTACTGTATGACCACAGCGGGGAGGAGTGTGAATGGTGCAGAGGTCGAGCATGTGCACTGCTCCTACATTTAGAGTATATAAGGGGCTGACAAATATAGATGGATACCTTGGTTGACTATCTCCATACTAGTAATTGTAGGGATACAGCAATCACATATGTCCCCTATCCAGTGTCAGGTGAAGCTCTAATGTTGACACTGAAAGGGTTCCTCCAATTGAGACCATTTTCCTAATCCCAGGCAACCCCTTAAGTCAAGAGCTGAGGCTCAAATTATGAAAGGGTTAAGAATGTCAAGTTTTGTAAAAGAAAGAACAGACCCAACTCCGATATATTTCCTTTTATTTGTATCTTCCAGTGCCTAGATGCCAGCCGTCCCTGGCTTTGTTATTGGATTGTGCATAGTCTAACCTTGCTAGATGAACCCATCCCCGAATCTGTGGCATCAAGGTGAGCATTATACACAGAAAATCTGACGACTTTATGCCAGTTTTGGTGATAAAGAACTGCGGGTAGATGAGTTTCCTAACATCAGGTAATGTCTGTGTGTGAATTGCTCCTTATGTAAGCAGGCATGTTTACATTAACAGGTTTTCAGTTGCAGAACTTTCCAGAGCAAATCTGCTGTGTCAGTGCCCTAAGTCTATGTTCACATGTCTTAATTGCGTCGCGTACAGTACGGCTGCAATTACGCCGGGGGTTTGGGAGTCGTGCTGATCAGCGCGTACTCCCGCGGCGTGGGGGGGCCGGCAGCACGCCAGCCCCATTGACATTCATTACTCGCTGCGCGTATTCGCCGCAAGTAATTGACATGTCAGTTAGAGGAGGCGTATAGTTCTCGATGAGAACTATGGATTACCGTAATTTTGGCGCCCATAGCAACCAATCAGAGCGTCCCTCTCATTTTTCCAGAGCACTACATGAAATGAGAGGGTCGCTCTGATTGGTTGCTATGGGCAACAAAGAAAGTGTTAGACCAAGACCGTTTTCATACATGTCCTCCTTTGTGTTAAGTGAAGGAGATGTTATCTCTTCAGTAGTCAGTGAAACCACTCCGCTACTTACAGAGAAGCTAGATATGCTAATCACTAATATAGAACCACCCACAGCCTGAGGAGACAGAGTGAGTGTGACTCAGTGAAACAGCCTAGCGAGAAAATCCCTTTAAGGTGTTTTTCAACTCCTCCCATCCAACAGACACTTTTTAAAATAAGTGTTCAAAACAGTGGACCACCCCTTTATTTAATTAAAAGGTGTTTACCATGACTTTGATGGCATTGTCTTGGTAGGCCATCAATATCAGATTGATGGGGTCCAATTCCCAGCACCCCCACCTAGGACCTGCAGCACTCTGGCTGGTGGTGTATCCTCTTCATTGTTTATCAGGTATAGAAACGGCTAAATATTTACAATGAAGCGATTTGTTAATAACGTTTTCTGATATGATCAGAATTGTATCCTTTACAATGGGGAGAAATCGTATAGCTAGTATGGTGTTTCAGGACCATGTAGCAGAATACAACTGGTATTCGGGTAGACTGTATTTATTGTAGTATAATCGGAGAATACCAGCTGTCCTGTGCAGGATTATGTCATTGCTCCCAATGCTACAAGGATAGCTTATCTGATGGTAAACCATTAGGTATGCCATTTGTGGCTCTAAACTAGAGCTTAAAGGGTATTCCTATCTCATTGATGAAAACGTAGAGGCCAGTGCTTCTCAACTCCAGTCCTCAGGCCCCACCAACAGGTGAGGTTTTCTGGCTTTCCTTAGCAGTGCAAGGTGATATCATTATACTGCACAGGTGATTTCATTATTGTCAGTGCATTCTGCAGGATATCCTGAAAACATGACCTGTTGGTGGGCCTTGAGGACTGGAGTTGGGGGACACTGGTGTAGGCAAAGGTAAGTAAAGTTTTATTATTGTTTGTTTTAAAGTGTAATTCGTACTGAGGCGCTGTACATAAATAAAATGTCAAAGAACAATGACAACTAACAACTGGTACAGAGGGAGAGATTACCCAGCCTGCAAAGGCTTACAATCTATTCCAATTGCTGTTCCAATTTTGCTTCGTTTCGGAGTTAGAGCAGTTCTTATCTCCTGCTTGTTTACACAAGCTTCTCTAGTTGCCAGCCACCCCTCTCTGCACTAGCAGTGGCCAGGCTGGTGACCTCATTCCCTGCTGTTTTTATCAGCATGATGGAGTTTCTTCCTCTGATCCTATCATTCCACTGAGAACAAAAAAACTTTTAGTTACTGACTTGGAAACAACGTTGTTCCATCCTGTCAGGTCTGCAGAGCACATTTGTTTGTATGTATAAAAGATAAGTCACTCAGCAGATAAGTGTGTAACTTTTTCTCTCACTAGAAGCTTTCTCCCATGACAAATACAGCTCTACTAACTCACATCTTGGGCCACATGTATGAAACTGTTACCATGAGCAAAAAAGTGAGTTTTAGGCCTCGTTCACACGGCTTATTCTGGGACTGATTGGAGCCGTACTGAGCGCCGTATTTGCACTGCAGTACGGCTCCAATCCGTCCCAGTAACTACGGTAATACACAGTTCTCATAGAGAACTATGGATTACGCCGAGGGGGGAGAAAGTGACATGCACATTATTTACGGCGTGTACGCGCCGTGAATAATGAATGGCTATGGGGCCAGGCGAGCTGCCGGCCCCCGCCTCCCCTGCACGGCAGCCGGCGTAATTGCGGGGCGAAATCCGTCCCCGCAATTACGTCGGCAATAAGCCGTGTGAAAATTGCCTTAGACCTAAACAGTTTTCATACATGTGGCCCTTAGTGTCCTTGTCTCTTTCAACACCCCTCAATCAGTAATGCTCCTGTTACAGGCTAAGCCGGAATAAGGACCTACCAGAGATGAAATGTCAGTCAGTGCTGTAGATCCACCCACAGCCTTCACAGGAAGTGTGAGACTGAAGAGGCTGGATCGAGTGAAAACTGCTAGATGGTGCAACCCCTTAAAGTTTAGCACAAGGGTGTTACGACGCTAAAAAATGCTGATGGTCTGTCGGTGCTTGACACAAAAAAAGAAATTGAAGAAAACCTGCCTTGTGAACACTCTTGTTCTATTACTGTAGCAGTCCCAGTGATCCCGGCAGATGACTTCCACACTTGTTCTGCATGTGAACGCCGTGGCCTATAGTGGTCATCTGTAGAATTAACAGGGACGTCGGCTACGGTTGGCTTTTTTTCTCTCATTGGGAATGCCAAAAGTTGTGCGGCTCGTGAGCCTTTTGCTTCACGTCTCCTGTCTACTTCACTTTTATTAAAGGGGTTTTGCCACGATGTAATGTTGACGTGGGATCCTCCAAAATGGGTATTTAATCACTTTTCTAAATATATGTGATTACAAAAAGTGAAGCCTGAGAGAGCTACAGGCTGCCTTACCTGCCCTTAGTAACTTCAAAGCTTCTATTAGATACAACCTGACAAGAGCTGCTAGGCCGGTGCTTGCACCGAGCACACTGCTTATCTGACGAAAGGAAGCTGAAAAAGCTTTCAAGGCACCGGGTAGAAATGTTTTTTGTATACAGAATCCACTAGTTGTAGTTTGATTATTTGAGTGAACATTTCACACGATCCCTTATGCACGGCTCTGGCTGTGTCGCTCAGCTTGTTTACATTTGCTTCTTAGCAGATAAGGCACGTCCTGGCAAAACCCCTTTAATGTCAATTGTCAATCTAAAAATTAAAGTATCAAGGTTTTTTTTTTGTTAATGATTTTTTTTTTCCATTTTGTATTCTAGCGTTTGCCAGTTTCTAGCACGATGCCAGGCTCCCAGTGGGGGTTTTGGTGGTGGCCCTGGGCAGCAGCCTCATCTTGCTCCCACTTATGCAGCAGTCAATGCCCTGTGCACCATTGGAACAGAAGAGGCCTATGACGTTATTAATAGGTATGTGCCATGTCAATAGAGATAACATCTGTATTGTCAATAGTTTTAAATGAGCAACTTGAATGCTAGTCTGAAATCACTAGATTCAGTCATGAGATTGCATGAGTTACACTTCTCAGATGGAATGTACTCTCTGTGTAAGCACTGACTGCAAAGCACCAAGAGAATTTAGGCTGCCTAAAATGGTCGCGAGTTGATAGGAAAAATATGGCCAATTTTCTTCAAAAAACAGCACCACTCTTGTTCACTGGTCATGTTAGGAATTGAAGTTTGAATCTATTCAAGTGGATGGAGCACAATTGCAATTCCGCCCAAATCTTCTTGACAAGTGTGGCGCTGCACTCCTGTTTATCTAGTTTCATTCACCTCTTTAAATTCCCTACATCCATAGTTACATAGTTAATAAGGCCAAAAAAGACAGACGTCCATTCAGTTTACCATGACAAGTTCCTCTGGCAGAGAGTTCCACAGTATTGTGTACAGGAGATTATGGGATAGCTTCTTATTACATTAAAGGGGTTGTCTCACTACAATTATTGCTTTTTATATTACCGTATTTTTCGGACTATAAGGCGCACCGGACTATAAGGCGCTTTAAAACATTGACGCATTAACATTGAGCGCCGTTAATATATAAAGGCCCCACCGACTAAAAGGGCGCGGCGCATTAAATGAAACAAAGTTCATGGGCGAAAGCCAAACTTTTTTCAACACAAGCATCAAAAAATGCTCTTAATAGAGGGCATTTTTTTCGGGTGGGTGGGTATAAAAAATTTACAGTAACGGTTTTGAATGCACAGACAATTTTGAAACACAGATATTCCCTGCACACAAAAGCTGTACGTATCCCCCGCACGTATTTGACGCTTCTGACTATGGTAGCCATATAGGCCATTCTTCATTTTTTCATGCCGTATTCCGCCGCGGATTGCAGCCGCAATAGGGCCGATTTACAATGGCCTGCCATTTAAATTGGGTGCCTTATTTCGCGACGGAATCACCCGCTGAAAGAAGGGGTTTTGTAAATCCGGCGCGAAATACGCGCCGTGCACTATTTGCAACGGGATTTGTAACTGATTTCGGAATGTATTTACATTGTAAATCAATTGCAAATCAGTTGCAAATCAATTTACAAATCATGTCACTAAATTAGCTGTAAATACGTTCTGAACAAAGACTGAAAACTGAAAGTGAAGAATTGATTCATATATAAGGCGCACGGACTATAAGGCGCACTTTCGATTTCTGAGAAAATCTTAGGCTTTTATGTGCACCTTATAGTCCGAAAAATACGGTAAAGATCTTGCAAAAACAAGTCACTTTGCAATATATGTCCATTACCAGTGTCCTACCTATTCTGAGATCTCCTCTTGTATGGGCTGCATCAGCTCCTCAGGTCGCTATAGCTACAGACCTGTTCAATCTCTCATGATTGGCTGCCAGCACTGGTTGTTATAGCTACAGACCTGTGTGATCTCTTCTGATAGGCTGCTAGCACTGGTTGCTATAGCTACAGACCTGGCTTCTACTGCAGCCTAGTGGAAGCCAGTAAACACGCCCATGAATTTAAAATGAAACCAAGAAAACAGGACTGAGGTGAGATGAATCAATGTAGTGAGACAACCCCTTTAAGACATTCGGTTATAGTAGTTTTATAAATTCTCCTGAAAGTAATTGCATAGGTGGAGGTTTATTTTATTGCATAAATTCACATAATGGATGTATTAATTAGCCTGTCGGCCTGATTCACCGACTAATGATGTTTCAGAATTGAATCTAGGTCACTCTCCAAGTACTACTTTTCCATTAAATCTGAGACTTTGCAGCCTGTGTTCAGACATGACAGCAATGCTGGAAGACATCATCTCAGGCTGTATAAGCGGGACACATACAGTGGTTCCAGATAAACATAAGCTCATACAATATCAGGGCCCTCATATAATATAATATAGTGTAATGGCCAAGCTGCAGGTAGGTCTGGCTGTTATGTGAGATCAGGGCAGGCTTCCTTAGTAGAATATCTGGAATGTAGGGTTAGACGTGTCGGTGCTGTGTGGGACCTTGCCTGCCCTGGTTTCTTGACCAATCATTATGTTGCCTGTCTTTACCATCTTTCATAAATGTTATGTTTTGTCTGACAGGGAAAAACTTTTGGAATTTTTATACTCCTTAAAACAACCAAATGGCTCGTTCAACATGCACATGGGTGGAGAAGTGGACGTCAGGTCAGATGTCATGCTATGCTCCTCATTACGTTTTGTTTTTATCTAGCATAAGCTCCATAGTCGTGAGGATTTTCTCTGTTTTCAGGTAGTGTGGGGGCGATCTCCTTAACGTTACCATGATCTATAAATCTGAAACTGCGAGATCTCTGTGCAGTCACAATCATAAGTGTCATCACATGCAGTGTTCTTCCATAGTAGTGTTGCTTGTAGGAAGGTGTTTCCTTACACAGACATCACACTATGGCACATGCGGTGCCCACATGTTTGTTAGGATATGTTCACACGGGGTAATTTCGGCGCGCATTTCGCCGCGTATTTGCGCTCTACTACGGGCAAGATTCGCGCCGAAATTACAGTAATCCATAGCCCTCATAGAGAACTATGGATGACGCCTCCTCTCCCTGCTTGTACAATATGATTGTATGATACGCGTGGGGAGATAAGTGACATGTCCATTATTTGCGGCGAATACGAGCCGCGAGTAATGAATGTCAATGGGGCCGGCTGGCGTATTAGTGCGAGCTCCCGAAAGACATGATGTACTGTACGCGCCGCAGTACGTCGTGTGAACATACCCTGAAACAGGGGTGTCAAACTGCGACCCTCCAGCTGTTGGGAAACTACAACTCCCATCATGCATTTGTATAATCTATAACGGTGGCATGATGGGAGTTGTAGTTTCCCAACAGCTGGAGGGCCGCAGTTTGACACCTGTGCCCTAAAACGAAACCATAGAGACCCTGTGTTTCACCGTACAAAGCCAGTTCTCACAGCTTTTTTATGTTCAGTAGGTGCTGTGTTGCATGCCGGGCCGGGGTAGATGACTGCCTAGGGCTCCACTTCATCCCAAGCAGAAAAGGGGCGCAAGAAGGCACTGAGTGAGCGCTATCGGTCTCTTGCCTAAGGGTATGTTCGCATGACGTATTGCGGCACGTACTTCTAAAGAGCAGGGGGCTGGTCCCAGTCACCTTCATTATCAGCGGCGTGTAAGCGCTGCAACGAAGTGACATGTCGATGCTCTCTCCCGGCATACAATACGTGTGTATTGTATGACAGGGGAGACGGACATAATTCATGGCTCTCTGCTATGAATTACCGTAATTGCTGAGGGCAGTTCGGGCATTTTGAGGTGCAAATACGCGCTGAAATGCACCCCACCATTACGCCATGTGAACATACCATAAGGCACCAAATGCCTTGCCCCAGTCTCGATTACATGGGCGATTGCCTAAAATGAATAGAATCGAATCTGACCCAGAAGTATTGGTTGATTTGTGATTGAAACAGTATGTTGGGGTCTGGATTACTGCCAACAACATGATTTCTATGATTTCTCCCATAGAAGTGCTTACTGTGCGGCCTCTGTGGCTTCCATCACCAACATCGTCACTCCCAAGCTATTTGATGGCACCGCTGAATGGATCGCCAGGTTTGGAAATAGAATTATTATTATTCGCCTACATTTGCTTCTGTTTTTATTGTAAGTCGTGCCGCGTCTGCCTAAGGCTGTGATCCCTGGCAGATTCAGCTGGATTTCTCTTGCGCATTACACTCTAGTGCTGTGGTTTTGGACGAGCATTAGATGTCGCTACTAACAGAAAATGTATCGATAATTGGCACGTTGCTTTTTTATATACATGATGCAGAGAAAACATGCACTATAGTTGTGTGTATTCCTATTAAAAACAGGCCATGTTCTACTTGCAGTTTAGTCCGTCACGTGACCATAGCTTAAAGGGGTTGTCTCACTACATTGATCCATTTCACCTCAGTCCTGTTTTCTTGGTTTCATTTTGAATTCAGGGGCGTGTTTACTGGCTTCCACTAGGCTGCAGTAGAAGCCAGGTCTGTAGCTATAGCGACCAGCACTTGAAAGCCTATCAGATAGATCAAACAGGTCTGAAGCTATAGCGCCACAGGGCTGATGCAGGCCCAAAGTAAGAGGGATATCTCAGAATAGGTAGGACACTGCTAATGGACACATATTGCAAAGTGACTTGTTTTTGCAAGATCTTTAACATACAAAGCAGCAATCCTTGTAGCGAGACAACCCCTTTAAAGGCACGCAGTGTAATGGACTTTGTAGACAAAATGATCTTTCAAGGAGCCAGTCTAGTCACCAATGAGATAGAGTGTGAATTCTAGACGAATGAGAGTCGACGATCACTACTTTTTGTAGTTATTTTGCCCTGAATCTTTATTGGACGTCTTCTGATTTTCCTTATTGTAGATGCCAATCTTGGGAAGGTGGCATTGGTGGTGTCCCGGGCATGGAAGCACATGGCGGCTATACTTTTTGTGGTTTGGCTGCTCTGGTCATTTTGAAGAGAATCCCACTGTTGGATATGAAGAGTTTGTTGGTAAGTGATGGCGTTATATTTAATGTTACTCTGAGTGTTGTAGTAAGGGGATTAGATATGGATCTAATCTATATGGGTAGATGTCACAGCTACAATAACAACCAGTATGATCTTGATCACCTGGATTAGCTAAAACTGTAGTTGCTGTCCATAGCAACCTAGTCAGGTGGCAAGTGTTCAATTCTTAGGGAATTTGGACAATAAAACCACTGAGCTGGTGTGCTGTGGAGAATACGGTTTGAACCAGTTTTTCATTCATGCCTTAAGGTTAAATATTATACACCTTTTTATTTATTTATTTTTTCTTAGGCTAGGTTCACACCGCTTATTTGCAAGGCGTAATTACGCCCCACAATTACACCGTTTGGCCAGGGGCGGAGCGGGGGGCCGGCACCTCGCCGGCCCATAGACTTGCATTACCAGCGGCGCGTATACGCCGCTAGTAATTCACATGTCACTTATCTCGCCGAGCAGGGAGAGGAGACGTAATCCATAGTTCTCTATGAGGAAAATGTGGATTACCGTAATGACTGGGACGATTCCAGCTGTAATTTGGCGCACTACGGGGCGTAATTACGGACTGAAATACGTCCCATTTTAAGCCGTGTAACATGGCCTTTAAGGGGTTTTTGGATTACAAATAGCACTAGTAATTCTCTCGGAAATTCAGTGTCTTCGTGTTACTACCAAGATGAAAAGATTTGTCTAAGATCTACAATTAGCCTTTATTTTCCTATTGTGTACATGTTTAACCCCTTAAAGGGGTTGTCTAAACTAAAAGGGATTCATTTTCACCCCCCAGTCCTTTTATTTTGGTTTTTCACTTTGAATTGGGGGGGCATGTTTACCTGTCTTCCACTAGGCCCGGCAGCAACCTAGGCTTATATAGCCCAGTGTTTGTCACCCAAACATGATAGATCAAACAGGTTTGTATTTTAAAAGCGACCGGGAGGGGGTGAGGCCAGCCCATACAAGGGGGGATATCTGGGGAATAGGGGAACACTTTTAAAAGGGGGGAAATTTTTGCAAAGTGTTTTGTTTTTTTTGAAAATTCCTAACAAAAAAAGCAGAAAACCTTGTATTTAGAAAACCCCCTTTAAGCTGAATGCCTAAAAATTACTTAAGGACCACACATTTTTTAAAAAAAATGTTGCCTTCCTTGCTTTTGCAAAGTTGAACTTTTTTTTTTTTAATGATGCATTTGTTTTTGGGGCCCCTCTTTAAAAAATTTGGGACAAGTTGACTTTTTGGGGAATAGCTTAAGTTCACTTCTAAATTTTTGCATTTTTAAAAAAAAAAAAAAATATATAAAAAATATTTTTTTTTTTAAAAACCATTCACATTTAATAACTTGTTTTGAATTTAAATTTTACAGGTTATTTTGGTTTTTTTTGGATACCTAAAGTGTTTTAAATGTTTTTTTTTTTTTGTGTAATGTATGCACAAATCTTTTATTTTATTTTTTTTTCTAAACTTGTTTTTTTACTTTTTTTTTTTTTTTAAATGATCATCGCATCTTTTCCCAAAACACCCCCGGGATTTTTACGTAACGCAATAACCTGTGAAAAATAACCATAAGTCAAACCCGCTACTTTTTGTTGAAACTTGTCATAAAAATTTTTTTTTTACGTTTTTTGGCTGTAATGTTTAAAAAAAAGAGGAAAAAAGTTCAAAGGGTTGACACTTTTTGGGAACCCACTGTAACCAGGCCAATTTCGGGTTATTAGTGGGTTTCTTTTTTTCCCAAAGATTTCATTTTCCTGACCAGCATAAGTCATTGGGGAAAATTAAACCGGGATTCAAAAAAATATTTTATGTAACGTAAAATTTAAATTTTACCTGAGAGGGTCGCACTGTATCCCTGTACACAGTTAAAGACTTGGTAGCAAATTTTTAAACGCGATTATTGCAGTTTCCAAAAAATAGAATTTGGGCCTATTTCCAAACCTTTGGGGTTTTTGTTATAAAAACCTGCAATTGTGTCTTACAAAATCTTAGTCCTAATGTATAGAAAGGGCTGCTGTATTGTTTACCATGTCTTTCACATAAAAAACTAAAATAGAAAAAAGTCTTTAAAAATTTGGGCTGTTTTTTAAATTAATGAATGGGAATCGCTAAAATTGTTTTTTCTTATTTTAAACATGGGTTTTCATTCAACAAAAGAGATTTGAAGGGGGGATTTCAAAGGCCCGCAACAAGCAATTTTACGGCTGCTACTCCTTTTTGGCAAACTGGCTTAACCACTTTCCAAGAACAAATGCATGCGGGAAGGGAAGGGGTTGTTTCCCCCCCCCACACCTATCTGTGGAAGTGGCCCCTGAAAGTGTCGGCCCAGAACTGAGAGCCAGTCACGCTTCCCACACCTCTCTGTTTTTGCTGTCTCGATCACATAACCCTATATATCATAGAGCACAGCTCCTCTCCTCTATCATATAACCCTATATATCATAGAGCTCAGCTTCTCTCCCTCTGTGATATAACCCTATAATCACAAAAGCTTCAGCTTCTCTCCTCTATCATATAACCCTATATATCACAGAGCTCAGCTTCTCTCCTCTATCATATAACCCTATATATCACAGAGCTCAGCTTCTCTCCTCTATCATATAACCCTATATATCACAGAGCTCAGCTTCTCTCCTCTATCATATAACCCTATATATCATAGAGCTCAGCTTCTCTCCCTCTGTCATATAACCCTATATATCACAGAGCTCAGCTTCTCTCCCTCTATCACATCCTAATAGGGTAGCCACTTGATGGATTCACTTTAAATAAGGGTTTGCTGTTCTACATAATTCACAGTAGCAAAGGATATGGGAATTGGATGTACTAGAATACAGAGATGCATATACTGTGCTGTCTATACTCTACACACCATATTCCCCCAGATATACTGATATGATGAAGTCACAGGGAGAGTCCTAGTTTGTAGTACTGCTGCTGCTAAGCTCATTGCTTGTTTCATTTTGGCGGTGGAATTGTTACCTGCATGAGGCACATGTGTTAATAATGCATTACAGAGGGTGGGTTTGACCTTTTATACAGTATTTGTTGTCTTTCCTGATCTGCACATATTTGATCCTGAATAAAACACTTATTTTGTAAGATCTGATGCAGATTTGGTGAATGACCAACAAAGTGAGCCATATGTTTTTACAGACTGGCGGGGGTGACATTGATGTTAGAAGTAATGCATGCTATCTTGCAGGAGATCCTGCTCTCTGTCTCACAAACTGGATGTTTGACCAGAAAGCCCTACAAGAATACATCCTATTGTGCTGTCAGTTTACGAGTGGTGGCTTACTCGATAAACCTGGCAAGTAAGTGCGGCTACCAGTAACTACATATAGAGTGCTGCAATTGTTATATGTCTGTTTGTAAACTGTAAGGCCGTGTTCACACGGCTTATTCCCGACGGATTTGTGCGCTCACATTTCCGCCGTGATTATGGGGTGGGACGGGGGCGGTGGGCAGCGGGGGCGCCGCTCCCCGGCCCCATAGACATTGCATTATCTTCGGCGCATACGCACCGTAAATAATGTGCATGTCACTTTCTCCCCCCGCGGCGGATTCGCCGAGCGGGGAGGAGCGACGCAATCTACTGTTCTCTATGAGAGCAGTGGATTACCGTAATTACTCCGACGGATTGGCGCCGTACTGAAGCGCAAATCCGCGGCAAAGTAAGCCGTGTGAACGAAGCCTAAGGGTGTTTTCACACGATGTGTTTTTTCAATGCGTTTTTTGTGCAACAAGGCACAGCAATTAATGCTGTACATTGCTGCACAAAAATCGCGGCAAAAATCACGGTAATTACTGCAATTTTTGCTGCGATTTTTGTGCAGCAATGAACAGTATTAATTGCTGTGCCTTCCTGCACAAAAACACACCCTAATGCTATGATATGTAGACATCTGTGTTACAGTGGATAGATGGAAACAAAGGAAACGGAACTCTTGCTGCAACATTAAATGTCAGGTGTAAATTTTTATTTTTTTAAGTAAACAACACTTTTTCTATTAGGTTTTATAATTTGATGTGTTTTTTTTTTTTTTTTAATATTTAGAACCAGGGACTTAAACCAAAAGTGCTAATGTCTGAGCGGGCTGTCTATAGCACAGCATTTTGGTAGTGGGGAAATGCTCCAATAAAGTATCCTAGGAGTTCCTGAGAACTGTTTGGTGAGTAGACCCTAGCACTGCTCAATGTAGAATGACTATATTAGAATGTGTAATAGTTATACAACACACTTCCGTCAGATCTGCGGTATAAAAGGAGAGAGACCAGTATTTGCATTAGACATTTGTATTGTAAATCACTAGCACCAGCCTAAACTTCCTGAACTGCTTCACCAAGCGCTCATAGTCTTACAGCTCTAGTCACTCTGTTTGAGGATTAGTGGGCAGGATGGACTCACAGCTTTATCTCTTATAACAGAAAGAACACTTATTTGTTTCATTTGAGCTAATACAAGTGGTCCTGTCCCTGTGAGGGTATATTCACATGGCGTGTTCAATACATTTTTTAACGCATTTGGACCCAAACCCGCATCTAACAATGTGCAGTGTGTTTCACATTGCTTGCAATATAAAACACGCATCGGCGTTCAGACCATAAGTGTTTTACATGTCTTTTTGTTGCTTTTTTCGGATACTGTCAAAGAATTTATCAGGTCAATTCTTGATCCATTTGACACCGCAGACGCCCTATTTAAAACTGGGGTGCGATCCTGCTGCAGCAAAAAAAGCATCCAAACGCGCACCTCCATTTTGGATGTTTACGCAGCAATTTTGAATGCTTTTTTCAGATCAAAAACTTATCTAAAAAAGTATTGAACACGCCGTGTGAACATGCCCCAATATCCTGCCCAATCTGCTGTAACTGATAAACCTGAACTAGACTTGTAACTATTGTTCTATATGTTCTGCTTACTGAATGGTAATTTCCTTTGCTTCTGTCACAGAAACCTACGCATCCGCTCTATAACATTGTACCTGATAAGGTGGCCCAGGCGGTCATGCATTTCATGCAGAAAGCGATTCCAGATGTTAAAGACTTCAAGACAAACTAGAATAACAATTGCAAGACCAATCACCCCTGTCCTTACTTTGGCCTGTGTTGCTGTATATGCTCTAAGCCACAACCTGGAGGAAGCCATCTTGTATCCTAGAAGGGCTGCGAGGCGCTTTATGGTGTACCAAGGCGTTTTACTTACATCTTCTGCAGAGGAAGCGATGCAGCGTGCGTCAGCCATTTAATGGCAGATCAATGGTAATCTTATAAGAGACTTTTTTTCTTTCCTATTAACATGTATTAAACTTTAGCCATTCTGAATGTTCTAGTTTCTGGTGTATAATTGCTTCTGCAGGGTCTGGTGGGGACTGCAGACTTGACACTGTCACATCAGTATTATCCTACTAAGGAAGCATAGATTTCAAATAAAATGTAGCAATGCTAACCGAAGATGCAAATCTTTCCATGTTTTGCCAAAGTGGCAGCAGTAGTTTATCATGATCTGGACATTGACATTATACAACTTTTATGTGCCCTAAAAAAAGGGGAGCAGACTCCCTACTTGGCTCTGTTTGCCAATACCCATGAACCTTCTTCCAAAATGCTATATATTTTTTTAAATACTTCTGTTAGGTCTTTAAAGACTTGCTTGGTTGAACAGATCTTTATAAGTTTTCTATGGTCCTGTTCTAAAGTGTTAGGTTTTTTGTATATATGCATCTGGTTAGGTAGACCAGATACATAGCATAGACCAAATTCAGCCAGGTTCATGTGTGTCCACTATGAAAACAGTAAGAAGCTCTGTCCTCTTCATTACTAGATAGAACCTGGGTGCCTACCAGTCCGGTGTAATCAAGGAGGAAGAGGATTATTCTTATTGTCAGCACCTAGTCAGTAAATATGATTTACCACACTAGCTATTATGTGTAATAGTTTTGTATTACAAGCATTGGTTCACTAGATGTGATAACCTCCTACCCTCCATGCTCTAATGCGCTGTTGGCCCATTCTGTGGTGCATAGCTTTTAATAAAAAAATAAAAAAAAACATAAAAAAACCACACCCCTCAGTTAACCTTTTACTGGGTGATATTGGAGTACTGGGCTGTGGTAAAAATGGTAGGAGCCTCGCTGAGGGGTCTGACTTATATACATGGCCATTGGTAACCCAAAGCTGTTTTTGTACATCAGAGACAGCTGTCAAAGGGGACTCTGGTAGAAACAGTGCTGGTTAGCAACTCTTGTAAAATAGGCTGTGGGGAGTGGGTGATGCTGGGTGTTGTCCTGATTGCACAATCCGTACATTCATTTGTTTGATAGTTTGCAGTAGGATTGGGCAGTTACCAAATCTGTGTATTACATAGACTACATATTCAAAATATACGCTTACTTAGGATGCACAAAACCTCTTCTAGTGTAGCATACTCGTGCCATGCAGTGTATTTGGGGGGTGTTAGCCCCAGCCATGGTGTGAGGTGGTTACAGCTGCTGCTTTGATAATAATCATGATGTAGATTTGTTAGTGCAGTGCCAAACACAATCTGTGCTCCTGCAAGAAGGTTATAAAAGTGTGATTTTTGACGGGGGTGTACTGGCCTTGGCCCCCAGTGTAAAGATTATGAATAGGTATCCACCATTCATATATACCTTTCCATGGGAGATAGGAAATTGGGCTCTCCTGTTCAAGGACTTAATATCGACTGCAGCAGTCAGTGTTGAAAGTCTACACTTTAGTAGGATTTGGGTAAAAAAAACCTCTTGCCTATGTCTGGTGTATAAACTTTGACAAAAGAGTGTTACTGTAGCATTTTGTAAACATTGGGCCACAAGTATTAAAACTGTTCAGGTCTAAAATCCCATAGCAACCAATCAGAGCGCCCCTTTAATTTCATATAGTGCTCTGGAAAAATCAAAGGACTGTTCTGATTGGTTGCTATAGGTGACAAAGTGAATTTTAGACCTGAACAGTTTTCATACATGTGGCCCAGTGTTTTATGATATTAGTACGACAAAGAAAGCACTTAGTAAGTGGAAGTTCACACGGCGGTTTTCAACCCAAAAAACGTATTCAAACACGTACCCAAAGCGTGCCTGGATATGTTTTCTGTGCAGCAGGAACATACGCTGTAGTTTTAAATAGTGTCGGATGTGTATAACGGATCAAGAATGGACATGCCAATTCTTTGATCGGATCCGTTGGTGTCAAACTGCGGGCCTCCAGTTGTCGGGAAACTACAACTCCCATCATGCATTTGTATAATCTAGAACAGTAGGCATAATGGGAGTTGTAGTTTCCCAACAGCTGGAGGGCCGGCAGTTTGACACCCCTGCATTAAATGGATGATACATGTTTTACACTGAAATCAATGTAAATCACACTGAGCATTGTTAGATATGTGTTTGGGTCCAAAACACTGTGTGAACATCCCCTGATTGTAGCAATACAGTAGAGAGCTCTTCTGTTTTAATCACATACAAGAGGTTCAGGACCCGAGTGCTTCCTACAATAGGAAGGGGGGAGAAGCCATATCTCTCATGGAAAAATGCTTCAGTCTTTCCTTCAGATGTGACTGCTTAATGCAAAATAGCAGAGCCGTTCCTTTGCATGGGGCCTGGCATCTGCATAGTGGTAAACTGATTTTAAAAGCAAATTTCCTTCACCTCATTTGTTATGAGAATATTGAAAACTCTTCGATTGCTCTGCACTTAGGGCCACATGTATGAAACTGTTTAGGTCAAACTCTTTTGCCCATAGTAACCTATGGGCAAAAAAGTGAGTTTTTTGCCCATAGTAACCTATGGGCAAAAAAGTGAGTTTTAGACTTAAACAGGGTCATACATGTTGCCCTAAGTGTTGATGTTGTACACAACATTGATATCCAGCTGGATAACAAGTCAGTGTATGAAACTGGCATAGTTCTCGCATCAGTGCTGAGGTCTGAATACTATGGTTTTACATAGGACTGCAGGCAGGTATTGTGACTTACAAAGTAGATGCCGCTGCTTGGTAGCCTGTATTTGGCACTCAGCAGTGTTTGCTACCTGCATACCTGACATCATACAAATACAATGGCGCTCAGTTTGTCTTCATTTCCTCTTTTTGTCTATCCCTATGACAAATGAAAATCACCACTTTGCCAAAAATCTGTATGTTTCTACAGGCCAAGAGCTGCTTTTATTAGGAATGTGTACAAAACAATAAAAACCAAGAAACATTCCTGTGTCTTTCTATAAATGAAAAGCAATGCAGCAACTGAGTGTTCAATATCCAGCAGTGCCACATTATTCCTGGGTAGGCATTCACAGTTTAGACAGACAGGGGCTCGCAGTATGCCCCTCATTACAGTCATTATGATAGAGGTATGGGGGTCAGCAAACCATGATTATTGGCTGGTCCCATGTGTACTGGAGAAAATGGGGTTCACCTGGTAACGGCACAAGGGTCCTCGATTTTTAAATAAAAAGGGTAAAATTGCCTTCCATCAAGCTGGAACGACTTAAAAAAAATCTTATAGTAATCCCTCGATAACGTACAGAAATACGGCACCCTGAAAGAGAGAACAGCAGGGAAAAGAAACGGCAGTCCCCCTAAAAAGCGGACTGGAACGGGGTTTTTGGATAACATATGTTCAAAAAATGCAGTCCAATATGACTTATTATATAACCAAACAATTTACCGGTTGGTGCAGTAGATTCTAAGAAACCAACAGACTCCGCATTCATGCGCTGCATGGTTTTTGACTGATTTAAATATTTAAAGGGGAGGTTCAAAATATACTTTGTGGGCTAAATTATGAGTCATCTGTAAAAAACAGGGTGACTCAAGTGGCCTTTTTAAAGGGGGTAAGCCCACATTTTTTGACATGCATTTCTCCTTGAAAGCCTGAGGACTATGGGTTGTTCAGAAGAACTCTATCACTGCAAATATTTTCCCCCTTTTTAAAATATTAAAAATTTTATTAAAATCAATTTGTGCCCTTAAAAAATTCCAACAATCACCTAAATATCAACACTCAAACACCTAAATCACGGGGTCATCGCCCTGATAAGGACGGCTCCTCTCTATATAGCAGACATGGTCTCTTGTACATAGAACAACTATTACCATATATATACAACAAGTACTGTATTTATCCCACACCCCCCCCCATACATGCAACAAATCCCATGGGATGCTGGAATTGTATTTGGGTATTTGTTCATTATAGGGGGGGATGCTGGAGAAAAAATACATATTGTTTGTGTAAAAATTTATATAGGGTATAGTTCTGTGTTTTTTTGTAAAAGAGACCCTTCGCAAATATAGAGGAGCCCCCACAGGGCGATGACCCTCGATTGTGGGGTCTAGAGTTTTTGTATATTTAAGTGATATTTAGTAATTATATAGGGGGCCCTATTGGGATTTTAATAGACTTTAAAAAAATTATTAACAGGGGCAAAAATTTGCAGTGATAGATTGGGATACTTCCCCGTCTGTACCATAGGGGATTTTTGTTTAAAAACAGCGTACTTTGATTAAAAAGTTGATGGATCGCAGAATGGCCAAGGCTCAGCCAATGATGAGCACAGTCTCCAGTTACCTGTTTGAACTGTGACATGTACGGAAGCGGATACAATATCTTGAGTTTGGAAAGACAAATGCAGACACTGCTATTTTTTGGAACAGCCTAATGTTCAGTTTTGTCATTTTCTGTAAATTATATACATTTCTCATCCAGGTTTTGATTCAGAAAAACAGTCTGGAATGTTTCCAAAATGCTCAATAACTATTATAAATTTTTTTGGGTGCTTACTCTTTTTTTTGAACCCCCTTAATAAAAATCCAAAACACAGGTAGGAGTGTGTGCACACTGCATTTTGCTCTGCTTTGGTGGCATCAGTGGGATAAAATAATAAGAAGGAATCCTGATAGATACCACAGCAGGCCAATAGAGCAGCCACTATTTTGGGCTATTTCTGCTCTGGTTTCCTGGAAAATTATATGCTAGGGGGGGGAAAAACCGAGCACACCTTTTGCTTAACATTTGTCTATTGCCGGCCTTACATCCAAGGGAACCTTTTTTACCACGCCTCCTGAAAAAAATCACCAACCCAGGCAAAATTTGGTTAAACATTGCCAATAAAAGGAAAAGAGTTTCAGTTTATCCCCTAGACATTAAAAAAACAAGTCTGAGACTCTTGTTTAGCATGTAGAATTCACCCCGCAGTTCCTGGATATATGAATGACTGCTATTGGTAATTATTACCTTCTAAAAATGTCTGCTAAGTCCATTTAAAATTTTAAAATCCCGTTTAAAAATTTAAAAATTACACGGAAAGGGGAAAAAAATTATCAAGGTTCTGAAATTTTTTTTAAAACTAAAAGTAAAAAAAAAATTTTTTTTTTAAAAAAGAAAAATTGAAATAAATGGGTATTAGCTTTTATTTTAATAAATTTTATAAAATTTTTTAGGTATTTTTTTTTGGATTTAAAAAGGTTTTTAAACCAGTTAAATTTTTTTTTTAAATTAAAAAAATTTTTTTTAAATTTTTAAAAAAAAATTAAAAATAAAATATGATAATTAATGAAATTTTAGTTTTTAAAATAAAGGTTTTAACACTTTTCCCGAAATTGAAACATATAACTCTAAAAAACAAAAAAAAAACCCAAAAAACCAAAAAAATTTTAAAACACAAAAATTTTTAAATTAAACCAAATTTTAATATTTTTAATCAAAAACAAAAAAAAACCTTTTAAATTTACAGGGAAATTTTAAATAATTTTAAATTAAAAAAAAAAAAACAACCCTTTCCTTTCCATTTTACATTTAAACCCTTTAAAAATTCAACCCCTTTTTCACCCAAAATGATTTAAAAAAAAATTAAAAAACATTATTTAAATTAAAAAAAAAACACACCCCCCCTTCAACAAATTTTTTCCCTTTTTTTCCTTTTAAAAAAAACCATCCTTTTAAAAAACATCAAAAACTAAACCAAACCCCCAAAAACACCCAATGTAAAAAAAAATTAAAAAAAATGGCAGGTACTTACCCCCATTTTTATACATAAAACTCAAAGACTTAAACCGGGGCCCCATTTGCAGGCCCTTCCCAGCAAAGGTCTGTTCACCCCCAAAAAAAAAAGCGGGAAAATCAAAAAAAAAGCACAGCAAAAAGTCCACCACATAAAACCATCATAAAACCAAAAAATTTCTAGTTTGAAGGAACGGGCCCCTATTTTCCCACAGCAGCTTTTACCAGAGGGAATCTGTATGATATCATATATTTACTCTAGAAGGAATTGCAAAAGAAACATCTTTTAGAACTTGACCTTTTGAAATTCCCTTAACAGGCAGAAAAATTGGATAAAGTGAAAACGGGTTTTAAGTATTTTAAACCTGCAAACACAGAGCAGATTTTGGTTGTAGGTGCCTGTAAACTTTCCCAGGTGAAAAATCATAATTACTTAAAATTTTGAGAAAAAAAAAAGGCAACTCCTTTCTTCTTTTGGCCATTTTACTGATTTATCTGTCAGGTTTAGGGTATGTTCACACAACGTTTTTCGGACCCAAAATGGATCCAAAAAACGTATCTAAATGTGCAGTGTGATTTATATTGAAACCAAAGTAACACACCCTCCCGTTCGACGGTTCGCTCTGCGTTTTATTTGGGCTTTTCAATGCATTTTTTCGGACCCCTTTTTTTAAGAATTGACATGTCAATACTACTTGCAAGTGAAATCCCCATAGAAAATAAGGGGGGGCCTTTTTGGGCCCGAAAAACAGCCAAAAGCGCACATACTTTTCGGCGTTTGAAAAATGCATAGGCTTAAAATTTGAATGTCTGTCTGTGCCTTAATATATTACATACCGTTATTAAACCCAGTTAAGGGCCGAGTTTTTCAGCAAAAAAATGTTCTAAAAACCCCCTCGGCTTATACTGAGTCCTGCGCACCCGGGGGCGGGGGCCCATGCCGAAGGAACGCTTCAGTTTTAAAGCGGCTCCTCAGGAGCCATATAACAAGGCCAGCCCGGCGACAGGTCCCCGGCGCTGCGTTTCCCGGGCACTGGGGTCATCTCTTCCCCGCATGCACTCCTCCAAGCGCGCACAGCCAGCGCTCCGTCCCCAGTGGACTCCGGGCGGCCGCAAAACCCCGCTTCCGGGGCTCCCCCACGGCAGGCATTCATCACGCTGCGTCGCGGCCTGAGACGTTACCCCCCCCCCGGCCCGGGGGGGGCCCCCAAGTGAGGGAGACGGGGCGCGGGGAGCCAGGTAAGTGATTTTTTTTTTGTTTTTAAAAACTTTCCTAACCTTCCTGTACTGCCTATTTTCTGCCTAGTACTGCCCAAACCACCTATAAAACCCGCCTAGACTATGGGGCATAAGGCCTAAAACCCCTATGGGGACAAATTTAAAATGCCCCCATATCTGCTTATGGGGGGCATTAAACGCCTATGTAATTTATTTGGGGAAATCTATTTTTTTTTTTAAAATTTCCACCAGTAGCCGCTGCATTTTCCACCCAAAGGCCCTTATCCCCAAGTCAATAAGCCCCCCGTTTTTTTTTGTGGCAAAAGTGGGTTGCCCCCTTTTTAAATACCGGGTCGGTTTAATACTAAAAATTTAAACGGTATATATTAAAATTTAACTGGTACAGGAACTCTTTCCCCAGGGAATTCACCGACAGTAACATCACTGCTTTTCCCTTGTTTGTGACATTATTTTTCACTTCTAAAAAAATGAAAGGGAATTTTTTACATATTGTTATTATTTATTAATAATTTTTAAATTTTAATTAAAAAAATTTGTAAAATTTAACGGATTAATAATAATTTTAATTACAAATTTTGGGTTGAAAATTCCTAATTATTAAAAAATTTTTAAGGTTAATAAAAATAAATTAATTTTAAAAAGGGGCCAAATTTTTTGGGTCTTAAAAATTTAAATTTTGCAAATTAAATTTTAAATATTTTATTTTTAAATTATTAATAATTAATAACAATTAAATTAATTTTAGCAAATTATTAAAAAAATTTAATTTTTTGGAAAATTTTTTAATTTTATTTTTTTTTTTAAAAATGGGGTGGGTCGGGAAAACCCTATGGGTTAATTTTTAAAAATAAAAATGTGGTGATTTGGGGGGGGGTTTATTTAAAACATATTATTTAGATAAAGGGTTATTTATTATTAAACACAAGGTAAAAAAGGGTGTATTTGGCACATGCATAGGTTTAAATGATTTAAAAGAAAAAGCATTGAAAACGCATACAAAAAAAGCACCTGCGTTTTTGGAAAAGTTTTTTTTTTATTCCCAGTTTCCTTCGGGTTTAAAAAAAGGGACCCAAAACTTTGTTGAAATACCTTTACAAGGTAACACTGCTACAGCCTTCACAACAGGTTTTTCAGAAACAGTTACATTTTTTTCATTAACCTATCTGTAGAAGGGCTTGTTTTCAGGGGGTTTGAAAAGGGGAAAAGATGACACAGGCTAGGATGCTGTTGTCACTATTAACCATGTATGAACAGTTGGGGTTGGAGTTCTCTCCGATTTTGGCTGTTGCTGGCAGGTTTTTTCCACTGGGCAAACCACCCGGGAACTTTTGGGACAATAAGTAAACCAAAAAGGGGGATGGTAGTAACTCCCCAACTACTACTTACCTCCAATGACAATAAGCTTTGTATTGCTTCTTTTGGCAAATCAACCTAGAAGTATAAAATGATTATAAAGTGAGGGGTCAAAAATTTCCCTTTTGATTTTGGGGGTGCCTTTAAAAGGGTTTCGGTTTTTTTTGCTTTTTTTTGTTCACAATTTACAGCTTTAATTTTTTTGGGGCCCCTTCCCCTCAAAAAAAAACCCGCATAAAAACCCCGCACCTTTTGGGGAAAAACCCCCTTAGGCTTTGCACCTCCCGTTCGCAGCCCCCCTTGGGAAAGGACCCCTTTCCTGAGCCTCTTCAGGTAAATTTGGGGGGGTTTAGGGTTTTTGTTTGATTCATGCACTGAGGGGCAGTCACTGCAAAAGGGAAAGGGGGGTACGGCTTTAGCGTACAGTCATTTGTCTAGCATGAAACAACAATTTTTTTCTATGGAAATTTTAAGGGTTATATAGATATAACAGAGGGAACTCTCCTCTACGAGCAGCTACAAATGATTTCTCTCCCTATAAAAAGAATTGGCTTGTCTATTTAAAAGGCCTCAGCAGGATGCATGCTGTATTGATTTGTAATACTCTATGTAACTAAGGTACAGATCAGCTCATTGCTAATACAGAAGAACACCATTATATTACAAATTCTCTTAGTCCCCTTTCCCATCTGGGAAAAAAAATAGGAACGTTTAAATGGCATAGCTACAAACCCCCCAAACTGAAAGATTTGGGTTTTTGCGTACGGGTTTCTTCTTTTCCCCCAGACCCCCAAATTTTTTACTGAGCCCCCTGCTTCTTAAAGGGTTTGTCCACTACAATGATTAAATCTAAACCCATCCTTTTTTCCTTGGTTTCATTTTTTAACCCAGGGTGGGGTTTATTTGGCTTCCCACAAAGGTTTGCAGTAGAAGCCAGGTCTGTAGCTAAAGCAACCAGTCCCGGGGCACCAATTCGGGGAGAGATAAAACGGGCCCTTGTACAATAAAAACCCTGGGGAAATTTGATGCAGCCCATACAAGAGGAGATATCTAGGTTAGTAGTACACGGGTAATGGACATATATTCCCAAAAGTGACTTGTTTTTTCAAATCTTTAAAAAAAAAAAACAAACCTTGTTTGTGGACAACCCCTTTAAGTCCCAGTCACAGCAAACTTTACGGGCCTCTGAAAACAGCCCGTTCGTTGGGTTTAAAAAATGACAGCTGGGGGCTACACATAAAATCCCAAAAGGAAAACTTTAAATGATACAACTTTTTTATTTACCACCGAATTTTCAAAGTTTGCAGCTCTGGCAGGTTTAAAAAATCTTTCCGACCCCAAACCCCAAAGGGTTTGGGTATAAAAAATGAAAAACAATATACAATACCACAGTGTTGTAACTTACTGCCAATATTTCAATTTCTGTATTTCTTTGTTGGAAGTTTGTGATAGAAGCCTGAAGTTTCGCAAGGACCTGTAACAGGAACATCAAATGTCACATTAATGCACTAAAAGTACTGCACCCCCAAAAGTAGTTGCCAAGCGAATTTAAAACCCCCTTCCCCAAGGGTTTTCCCACCATTCTTAGGAAAGAGAAATTTCCCGAACCTTTACAGGGGCCCACTTGGGGCCCACAATTTTATATATCTGTTCCTAAGTTCACATTGCGAAAAAGTTCCTGTAATGTATGACAAAACTTATCCATAGGGTTACATGTGCTTGATGGATGGCAAAAATTAAGGCAGCAGGACATTACTTTCCCTTTTGGAAAGGGACCCCTAAGGAAAAAGATCTATATGGGGGAAAAAATAAAACTCATCCTACATATGGGAAATTTAAAAGGGGGGATTCCCACCTAAAAAATTGGGGCCCTTGGGAAAAATGTTGGGGCCCACCAAAAATTAGTTTTGTTTTTTAAAATTGGGGGGGTTGGGGGGGAGCCCTTTGGGGGGTCAGGGGGATGTTGTGTGTGAGGGGGGGGGGGGTTTGGAGGAAGAGCCCTGTGGTGTGAGCCCTGTGGGGTGTTGGGAGGGGGGAGAGCGAGAGCGAGCCCTGTGGGGTGTTGGGAGGGGAAGGGAAGGGGGTGGGGGAGAGCGAGAGCGTGCCATGTGGGGTGTTGGGAGGGGGAGGGAAGGGGGTGGGGGAGAGCGAGAGAGTGCCCTGTGGGGTGTCGGGAGGGGGGGGGAAGGGGGTGGGGGGGGAGGAAGCGGCCCCGTGGGGGGTCGGGGAGGGGGGGAAGGGGTGGGGGAGAGCGAGAGCGTCCCTGTGGGGTTGTCGGGGGGGAGGGAAGGGGGTGGGGAGGGAGAGCGTGCCCGTGGGGTGTCGGGAGGGGGAGGGGAAAGGGGGTGGGGGAGAAACGAGAGCGGCCCGTGGGGTGTCGGAGGGGGAGGGAAGGGGTGAGGGAGAGGAGAGCGTGCCCTGGGGGGGGTTTGGGAGGGGGGGGGAAGGGGGTGGGGGAGGGGAAGGGGGGGGGGGGAGGCGAGAGCGGCCCTGTGGGGTGGGGGAAAGGGGGGGAAGGGGTGGGGAGACGGGAGCGTGCCTGTGGGGGTCGGAGGGGGAGGGGAAGGGGAGGGAGAGGGGAGCGTGCCCCCCCGGGTGTCGGGGGGGAGGGAAAAGGGGTGGGGGAAACGAAGGGTGCCCTGGGGTGTCGGGAGGGGGGAGAGCGAGCGAGCAAGCCCTGTGGGGTGTCGGGATGGGGGATAGCGAGGCGTGCCCCCGTGGGTGTCGGGGGGGGGAGGGAAGGGGGTGGGGGAGAGCGAGAGCGTGCCCTGCGGGGTGTCGGGGGGGGGGGCAGAGCGAGCGAGCGAGCCCCGCGGGGGGGTCGGGGGGGGGGGGAAGCGAAGGTCCCGCGGGGGGTCGGGAGTGCGAGCGAGCGAGCCCTGCGGGGGGCGGGGGTCAGCGAGCGAGCCCTGCGGGGTGTCGGGCGGGGGGAGAGCGAGGTAGCAGCCCCCGCGGGTGTCGGGAGGGGGGAGAGGGACGAGCGAAGCGAGCCCCGCTGGGCGTCGGGAAAGCGAGCGAGCGTCCCTCGGGGGGGGGTCGGAGAGCGAGCAGCGAGGGGCCCTGCGGGGGGCCGGGGGAGCGAGCGGGGAGCGAGCCCCGCGGGGGCGTCGGGAGTGCGAGCGAGCGAGCGAGCCCTGCGGGGGGTTGGAGAGCGGCGGCGACGAGCCCTGCGGGGGGCGGGGAGAGCAGCGGGCCCAGCGAGCCCTGCGGGGGCGGGGAGGCGAGCGAGCGAGCGAGCCCAGCGGGGCGTCGGGAGAGCGAGCGACGAGCGAGCCCTGCGGGGCGTTTGGGAGAGCGGCGAGCGGCGAGCCCTGCGGGGGTCGGGAGAAGCGCGCGGCCCCAGCCCCGCGGGGCCGCGGGAGACCCCGGGGAGCGGCCCCGCGGGGGGCGGGAGAGCGAGAGAGCGAGCCCTGTGGGGTGTCGGGAGAGCGAGCGAGCGAGCCCTTCGGCTCGGGAAGCGAGGAGCGACGAGCCCTGCGGGGCTGGGAGAGCGAGCGAGCGAGCGAGCCCTGCGGGGCGTCGGGAGAGCGACGAGGGAGGGGAGCCCCCGCGGGGGGGTTTTGGGCGAAACGACGAGCGAGCAGCCCTGCGGGGGGCGGGCGAGCAGCGAGCGACGACCCGCCGGGGCTTTGGGCGAGCGGCGAGCCCGGGGGGTCGGGGGGAGCAGCGAGCGAGCGAGCCCCCCGGGGCGTCGGGAGAGCGAGCGAGCCCTGCGGGGCGTCGGGAGGGGGGAGAGCGAGCCCTGCGGGGCGTCGGGAGAGCGAGCGAGCCCTGCGGGGCGTCGGGGAGAGAGCCCTGCGGGGCGTCGGGAGAGGAGCGAGCCAGAGGGGCGTAGGAGAGAGCGAGCGAGCATGCCAGCCTGGGGGTCGGTCGGAGAGCGAGGCGACGAGAGCGAGCGAGCCCCTGCGGGGCGTCGGAGAGAGCGAGATGCGACCTGCGAGCGAGCCCTGCGGGGCGTCGGGAGAGCGAGCGAGCCAGCCAGCCCTGCGGGGCGTCGGGAGAGCGAGCGAGCCAGCCAGCCCTGCGGGGCGTCGGGAGAGCGAGCGAGCCAGCCAGCCCTGCGGGGCGTCGGGAGAGCGAGCGAGCCAGCCAGCCTGCGGGGCGTCGGGAGGAGCGGTAGCGAGGCCAGCCAGCCCTGCGGGGCGTCGGGAGAGCGAGCGAGCCAGCCGCCCTGCGGGGGTCGGAGGCGATCGAGACCCCGCGGGGCGAGGAAGCGAGCAGCCACAGCCCTCTGCGTGGGCGTCGTGAGAGCGAGCGAGCCAGCCAGCCCTGCGGGGCGTCGGGAGAGCGCGAGCCGAGCCAGCCAGCCCTGCGGGGCGTCGGGAGAGCGAGCGAGCACAGCCCACCCTGCGGGGCGTCGGGAGAGCGAGCGAGCCAGCCAGCCCTGCGGGGGGTCGGCGAGAGCGAGCGAGCCAGCCAGCCCTGGGCGGCGTCGGGCTGAGAGCGATGCGGCCAGCCAGAGCCTGCGGGCGTCGGGAGAGCGAGCGAGCCAGCCATCCCTGCGGGGCGTCGTGGAGAAGCGAGCGAGCCAGCCAGCCCCGCGGGGCGTCGGGAGAGCGAGCGAGCCAGCCAGCCTGCGGGGCGTCGGGGTAGAGAGTGAGAGCGAGCCAGCCAGCCATGCGGGGCGTCGGGAGAGCGAGCGAGCCAGCCAGCCTGCGGGGCGTCGGTGAGGCGTGCGAGCAGCGAGACCCTGCGGGGCGTCGGGAGTGAGAGCGAGCCTGCGGGGGTCGGGGGAGTCGGGGAGCGAGGCGAGCCCTGCGGGGAGCGCTGCGGCGCGGGAAGCGAGCCCTGCGGGGCGTCGGGGAGATCGAGCGAGCGAGCCCTGCGGGGGCGTCGGGAGAGCGAGCCTGCGGGGCGACGGGGGGAGGGGGAGAGCGAGCCAGCGAGCGAGCCCTGCGGGGTGTCGGGAGAGCGAGCCCTGTGGGGTGTCGGGAGAGCGAGGAGCGAGCCCTGCGGGGTGTCGGGAGAGCGAGCGAGCGAGCCCTGCGGGGTGTCGGGAGGGGGGAGAGAGAGCGAGCGAGGGGGAGGGGGGGAAGGGGCCCCCGGGGTGTGGGGGGGGGGGAGCGGGAGCCTGCGGGGGTCGGGGGGGGGGGGAGAGCGAGCCCTGCGAGGGGGGAGAGCGGGCGAGCGAGCGAGCCCGGCGCGGGGTCGCGAGGGGGGGAAGCAAGGGAAACGAGGGGAGCCCTGCGCGGTGTCGCGAGGGGGGAGAGCAAAAACGAGCGGCCCCGGGGGGTGGGAGGGGGGGAGAGAGAGCGAGCCCTGTGGGGTGTGGGAGGGGGCAGAGCGAGCGAGCCTGTGGGGTGTTTTTGGGGGGGGCAGACGGGGAGCCCTGTGGGGTGTCGGGAGGGGGGGAGAGCGAGCCCTGTGGGGTGTGGGGAGGGGGGGGAGAGGAGCCTGTGGGTGTCGGGAGGGGGGGGAGAAACGAGCCCCGTGGGGGTGTGGGAGGGGGGGGAGCCCCCCTTTTGGGGTGTGGGAGCGGGGAGGCGGCCCCGTGGGGTGTCGGGGGGACGTGGAGGAGCCCCGTGGGGTGTCGGGAGAGCGAGAGAGCGGCCCTGGGGTGGGGGGGGAGAGGAGGGGAGCGAGCCCTGTGGGGGTGTGGGAGGGGGGGGGAGCGAGCCCTGCGGGGTGTCGGGAGAGCGAGCGAGCCCTGCGGGGTGTCGGGAGAGGCGAGCGAGCGGGGGGGGGAGCGAGCCCTTGGGGGTTGGGAGGGGGGGGGAGCGAGCCCCGTGGGGGGTCGGGAGGGGGAAGGGGGAAACGAGCCCTGTGGGGTGTCGGGGGGGGGAGAGGAGCCCGTGGGTGTCGGGAGGGGGGAGAGCGAGCCCTGTGGGGTGTCGGGAGGGGGGGAGAGAGCCCTGTGGGGTGTCGGGAGGGGGGAGAGCGAGCCCTGTGGGGTGTCGGGAGGAGGGGGGGGGGGGGGGGGAGAGCGAGGGCCCCTTTGGGGGGGCGGGGGGGGGGGAGCGAGCCAGGAGGAGGGCCTGGGGGGGGTGTGGAGGGGGGGGGGGCGAGCCGGGAGCGAGCCCCGCGGGGGTGTGGGAGGGGGGAGAGCGAGCGAGCGAGCCCTGTGGGGTGTCGGGAGGGGGGAGAGCGAGCGAGCCCTGCGGGGCGTCGGGAGGGGGGAGAGAGAGCGCGAGCCCTGCGGGGCGTCGGGAGGGGGGAGAGCGAGCGAGCGAGCCCTGCGGGGCGTCGGGAGGGGGGAGAGCGAGCGAGCGAGCCCTGCGGGGGGGCGGGGGGGGGGGGGAGAGAGAGAGCGAGCCGGGGGGGGGGGGAGAGCGAGAACGTGCCCGTGGGGGGGTTGGGAGGGGGGGGAGAGGACCCTGCGGGGGGTGTCGGGAGGGGGGAGAGCGAGCCCTGTGGGGTGTCGGGAGGGGGGAGAGCGAGCCCTGTGGGGTGTCGGGGGGGGGGGGGGGAGGCGAGCGAGCGAGCCTGCGGGGGCGGGGGGAAGGGAAAGGGGGGGAAGCGAAAACGAGCCCCGCGGGGGGTGCGGGAGGGGGAGGGGAGCGAGCCCTGCGGGGTGTCGGGAGGGGAGAGAGCGAGCCCTGCGCGGTGTCGGGAGGGGGGAGAGCGAGCCCTGCGGGGTGTCGGGAGGGGGGGAGAGCGAGCCCTGCGGGGTGTCGGGAGGGGGGGAGCGAGCCTGGGGGTGTCGGGTGGGGGGAGAGCGAGCGAGCCCTGTGGGGTGTCGGGAGGGGGGGGAAAAGGGAGGAGCCTGGGGGTGTTGGGAAGGAAGAGGGGGGGGGAGGAGCGAGCCCCGCGGGGGGGTTGGGAAAAGGGGGGGGAGAGCGGAAGGAGCC